>SNQJ01S0020950.1:63008-76966 GCA_010110895.2 Picea sitchensis
TTCCTCTAGTGGAAGACAAGGGTGCCTGAGATAGTCCCTCCAGTTAAGGACTTCATCTTTGTGAACATTAAAGCTTGTAGCAAGCCGAGCCAGTTGCTTTGGATCCTCTGAGTAGAGGCATGCTCGATCTTCCACGGGCATTTAGAAGAATTCTTTGGCGATTCCCATCATGTTTTTCACGACCGTCTCTGGCACGCCATGGTTCACTACCTGATCATATCATGGTTCAGCCATATTCATATTCAACTTGAAAATCAAAAGTATTAATAAGCTCGGCACTGAGGATTGAAGGTTGTACCTGGAAAAAGCCATCCTCCTCACATGCACGTCGGATTTGTTAGGGCCACCCAGCTGTTTCAGATCCACCACCGGAATTCTGTCCGAGTAAGAGACCTGAGACATGTTGGGCCGTTCATGGGGAGGCAGGATATAGTTATCTCGCACCTCAACCTGGTTTATTCCATTGCACAGGAGTTTCTCAAAACCATTAGCATTGGTCTCGTTGTGAAGATCCATTCTGGAAGACTTCCATCTTTCTTTCTTATTGATGTTGTAGCGAATAGAATCCGTTTTCCTTACTGATCTTGCAGGACTTCTCAGAAATTGCAAGTTTGCATTGCAGAAATTTCTATCGTGAGATGTCCGAATGGAAATAGAGCCGAGGGGACCAAATGGAAATAGAACCGAGGGATCCATTTGAAACATCAAAATTTTGTCATGGAATCAATTTGGAACATAAACAATTTAAAAAGAGGCAGTTTTTCATTGCCAGACGAAAGTGAAGGATGCAACCCTCATACAACTCCCAGGTGCAGTTGAAAGGTAGTMCGGGAAATGAAAGAAGCTGGCCTGATAGTGAGTTTTAAACATATTTAAACGCACACGGAACTTATTTTGACGGGGTATTGTCACGTGGCTGGACTTTCAATGAACGTGAGCATTTCATGTCATTCAAGAGGATGAGTCATCACCCCATGGTTAGACTTATTATGGTCACCGTGAGAAGGTCACTCGACAAAGGCAAATTTTGAATGATATGGAATATTAGAAAATAAAATCTATGTTGATAGATATCGCTTACCTAATTTATTTTTTTTTAACCTCAATGACATATTCTATAATATATTATAAAATAGAAATAAATGATTATTATTAATATTTTTAAAATAAATGTTATAAAAGTGATTTTTTTTATTATTATATATAAGTGAAATATATTAGGATATGGTCCCTTAGGTGTAGGAGAGTCGGTGATGGAGTGTGTTGTTAAGACGCTCTGTGTTGTTAAAGTCACCTATTCGAAACATGTTGGGCGGGGACAAAAAATACAGCCATGTTAAGGGTTGGTGTGGCTACAACCATGTTAAGGGTTGGTGTGGCTTCAGGCAGGGTGCGATCCCGGGTGATTCGCACAGCCATGTTAAGGGTTGGTGTGGCTACAACCATGTTAAGGGTTGGTGTGGCTTCAGGCAGGGTGCGATCCCGGGTGATTCGCGGTTTCTTAACCACGGGTTAGTCCCACATGTCACGGATAACAAATAGAAAAAAGAAATATATTAGGATAGGTGTGTTATATATTTAAAGCAATAATAGGAGATAAATATTAGATGCATGCCAAGAAGTAGCTCTCGAAAGGGTTTTCCCCCAAGAAATCGTTATCTAATGGTTGTATGCTTTTGTTCTCTTTATTACTTCAACTATGTTTACTTTATTGATGCACATTCTTCTCTTATTGATTAGTGTAAGAAGTGTATTTCACACATCTGGTTCCTTTCATTTGGTATTAAAGCATGATAACCTCATAACCAAGGTGTTATGGACACAGTTTTTTAATTTAGTATTTGTTTGAGTGGCAGTTTGTGTAGAAGGAAATCTTGTTGCGGGGAAATGGCAAGCACATCTAGATTAGAAATAGAGAAGTTTAATAGCACTAGCATTGACCTATGGAAGCTCAATATGGAGGATTTTTTCAAGATCGAGATATATGGGTCACACTTGTTGGAACGAAACCCACTAGTATGAAAGATGAAGAGTCAATGATATTGGAGAAAAAGGAAAAAAATGTTATTAGGCTATGTTTGGTCAATTTGGTATTATTGAAAATTTATGAAGAAAAAACTACAACAACTCTTTAGAAGAAGGTGGGGGATTTGTATCAAGTTAAATCCTTGGTTAGTAAACTTTTCATGTGGAAAAAGTTGTTTTGCCTTGAGAATGGGCGATGGTGATTCACTAGTCGAGCACATGAATGCATTTAGTGCTATTGTGACCTGTGAAGATGGATGAGGATAGTTGTACGAAGATTTCATGTTTCTTATCAAATTCATGGGACAACATGGTAATGGCCAATGGAAACACTATAAATAAATTGGTGGGTCATGAGGTCATGGCTTCTTTACTCTTAGAGGAGGTAAGGCAAAAATATTACAAATTCACCAATGAGGCCTTGGTTGTTCGTGGAAGATAGAAGGAGAGGAAAAAAGAGCTAAAAGGGAAAATCCAAATCCCATTGAAGACATAAGTCTCCTAGAAAGTCCAAGGAAAATTTTTGGAATTACAGCAAGGTTGGGCATTTGATAAGAGACTACGAGGAAGATAAAAAGAAAAATAAGAAGGAAAATAATGGTTATGATGATAAGTTTGAAAAATACTCAACGAGGAATATGGAGATGCCTTTGTTGTAGCTTTGGAAACACATGTAGGCCAAAGTGCATGGTTGAATCTAGACTCTAGAGCTTCCTTCCATATGACCTTCCATCAACATTGGTTTTCCATGTATGAAAAATACAATGGTGGGATGGTATACATTTTTTATGACTCTCCTCTCAACATATTACTTATTTATGGTAGAGTATTGATCATATTCCTTGATGGTAGAGTAAAGGGGTTGAATGGAGTTTTTCACATTCCAGGTCTCGTATGAAACCTAATATTAGTAAGCACACTTAATGATGTGGGTGTGTAGGTTTTTTTCACTGACAAAGGATGTAAGATTTCCCACGGAGATGTGGTTCTCACTGAGGGTGTTTGTGTGGGAACTTTGTTCCAACTTGATGTGTGCACTATTCAGTGTAATGGTTCTTCAATTTATGTAATGGAGAGATATTTAGGATCTACACCTTCACAATCAGAACATATATCTACTCCTGATGGTCATACTTTCTAGGTACCTAAACAATATTTGCTTCAAAAAGAAAGTTACCTATATAGAAGACAATGTTATGGCACCAAATATTGGGCCATATAGGTGAGAAAGGCCTATGAGTCTTGAAAAACAAAAAAATATTGTTGATGATTGAATGATTCTGCTATTGAATTTTATTTTTGTGAGAACTACATATACGGAAAACAAACTTGTGTTCAATTTTATTCTAATTCTCACAAATCTTTTAGGTTGTTGGACTTAATTCATTCTAAATTATGTATTTGGTCCAATTAAAGCTTCTTCAATTTCTTAGGATTTATATTATGTGTCATTCTTTTATGATTATTTGAGAAGGACATGAGTATATTTTCTTAGATCTGAATTTGAGGTTTTTAGTTGATTTAAGGAGTTAAAGCTCTCATGGAAAATAAAATTGGTAGGAAGTTGAAGGTTTTGAGGACTGATAATGGAAAATGTTTTTTCTCTACAGAGTTTGATAAGTTTTGTTAGGAGAATGGCATTGAAAGACATAAGACAAATCCATATACCCCTAAAAAAAAGGGAGTTTCAGAACAAATGAATAAAACATTGTTGGAGAGAGATAGGAGTATGATTAGTGGAGCTAGATTAGAGAATAAATTATGGGAAGAAGTAATTTCTATTGCAAGTTACTTGATTAATATGTCTTCCACATCATCTCTTCTAAATAACACGCCTATGGAGATATGGATAGAAATGAAGTACTCACATCAACATCTTCATGTTTTTTGTTATGAGGCATGTGCTCGTGTGCCTAAGGAGAAACAATTGAAGTTGGATAACAAGGCTATGAAATGTATCTTCATTGGCTATGACATTGGTGTGAAAGGGTACAAGGTTTGGAATCATGTGGCTGAAATTTTTTTGTATATAAGGAATGCTATTTTCAAAGAAGTTAAACCTTCTCCTATAGTGGTGTAGCTAGAATAGAGAGAGAACAAGTCAATAGTTTAGCTACCACCCAAGACAGAGAAAGTTGAAATGAACAAGAAGTTTATGATGGACTTGATGAGGAGGAGGGTTCAAAGAGTTCAAAAGATGAGGAAGAAACTCCACCTCAAACTCTAAGGAGGTCCACGCCTTAAACAAAGGCAAGTAGACAAGGGTAATTATATTATGTCTTATTTTATATGTATATTTATTTTATTTGCTAACAATGATGAGCCTAGAAGTATGAAAGAGGAAGTGTAGATGGAAGATAAGAAGTCTTGGAGATTCGCCATGGATGATGAAATATTTGCATTTAGAAATATTGATACATAGGACTTGGTACCATTGCTCGATGCATGGAAACCCATTGGATGTAAATGGGTGTTCAAAAAGAAAAATAGTTTAGATGAAAATATTGAAAAGCAAAAGGCAAGATTGGTTGCAAATGGATATTCCCAAGTTGAGGGGATAAACTTTGGTGAGATATTTTCCCTAGTTACTAATTTAACACCTTTTAGATTTCTATTTTTTGTAGCAGTAACTTTGGATCTATAAAGATGGATCTCACGTGAAAACCTTTTGAAAAAAAAAATAGACAAAAAGTTTATACCTCCATGAATTTAATCCCTCTCAACACATAATACATTTGGAGTTAAGATGAATTTAATCCCTCTCAATACATAATATATTTTAAATTAAAATAAATTTAAGTTAATAATATATTTATAATAAAATATATTTAAATAATATTTATTTTCAATTTTGAATTGTTTATATCAAATCCCTAATTATTTTATATTAGGGATTTGACATGTCAACCTTTTCTTATCCAATTTATTTGTTGATCCACAACTTCTTCCCCTACATAGATTGCTTTGTTTTCTTCAATGTCCATGTCCATGTCCATGAGCCCAATTCAAATATATCTTCAAAACTATCACAAGTTTGTTTTCTAGTATTACCGAAAATGAAAGGTCGGTTAATTTAAGAGAAAGGATTGACGTAGAACTTTAGAATGGGCGGCTTGAATCCGCGATAGTGAGTTTAAACAGATTTAAACGCACACGGATCACAAGATTACGAATCAAGAATCGTTTTCTTGATGGGTAACATGTCATATCATTTATTATTAAAACATATAAAAGAATTTTAAATATAACAGAATAAAGATATATTTAAATAATTTTTATTTTTTAAATATTATTATTGTATAGATGGTAAGTTACATCTCACCCCTCATTATCATTATTATCGATATAATATAAAATAAATACATCAATTTATATTCACATAACATAAAATATTATATAAAAATAAAAATAAGATAATAAGAAAATTATTTTAACTAAATTATGAATAAATGTTGAATTGTTTATATATATTTTATTGACATATTATATAATAAACAATTCAACACTTATTCATAATTTCGTTTATATATACATATATTTCTTTGAAGAAGTTACAATACGAAGCACAAATATCTCAAAACACATAAATACATGATAAACATGAAAATTGTATGTTTCTTCCTATATATATGATCATAGTTTTTTTTTGGATTTCCATTAGGTCTCTCAAAAATGGTGGATTGTATGTTCTTTTTTGAGTTTAATTTAGGATAATTTCTGAATCTCTATTGTTTGATGCCATTATAAAGTTTTTTTGCAAAGATTAATTAAGTGTCAAATTATGAAGTATTTTGCACTTTACTTCAAGGATTTCAATTATTTTCTTTTGTTGGACTAACAAATTCATAGTTTTTCTTGCTAGCTAATGAATAGATGCTTGTTTTCATCAACTTTAGAGGATACTGAAAGCAATGTGTTTATGATGGATTAAATGAGGTCCTTTCATCTTTTCATAAATTTTTGAAACTCCTTGCGTCTTCTCATAATTTTTTGAAACTCCTACATGTCTTTGTTCTCCATGTTAGCCAAACTGACACAGTGAAGTTGATGAAGAAAGGCTAAACTAACACTAAATTTTTTATTCAAAGAGACACAGAGGAGGATACTAGAACTTATGTGAAACCAGAATTTAGAGCCCAAAATATCAACAAGGGAAGCACTGCCTCCAAGAAACAAAGTCTCTAATCTAGAAACCAAGGAAGATAAGTAAATTTCATCCCTGAAACGAGGGTGTAGACTCGTCTCCTCTGTAACAATTTTATTGCAACCTTCACTATAGTTCCAAGCCTTACCATTCACCAAATTGTCATTGAAGTTTTTTGAAGGGCCTGAACCAAGACAAGGGTTGGAAAGCATAATATCGTGACCAAAAAAATCCCAATAACCAAAACTGATATTTCTAAGCAAAGAATGAGTTTTCCCCAATGCCCAACCTCCAAACTCAACCATTATCAACTTGCATACTTGCCAAATTGAAACATAAAAACCAATACACAAATTCTTGACTTCAAACAACACCCTCTCCTCCCTAAAATTCTTTAGAGAGACTGAACCAAAGAGGAAAGAAATATATAGAGTGCAAATATAGAGACAATACCAATGACCAGAGAATAAAATATTGAAAGATAGAGGCCTGGATTTCTCCAACACCCTATCTACAAACTTTGCCATTGTTAAAAGATAAATATTCCAATTCAAAAAGTAGTGGTTGTTAGGGACCTAACCTCCCTAACCCCTCATATAGATAGAATAATGTATTTTCCATGAAATAAAGGCCGATATTAATATTTTCCATGAAATAAAGGCCTAGTAATAAGGTGAACAAGTCAAATGTAAGAAGACCGAATAAAAACTTCTGCTTCTAGAAAGATATTCCTCTAGATTATTCTTTGGTATATAGATTTAGTATAAATAAGAGTCGAGGGCATGAGAAGTATTTTATTGAGAATTATTGTAATAGAGCACTGCTCTGTTGGAGGTTGGCCCCTCGAAGAGGCAAGTGAAAATTGCTCTCATTTCAATAAAGGTATCATGTTGGCGTGTTATTCTCTATATTATGTTGTTTTGTTGGTAATTTATGTGACATTCCTATTTTTTCTCAATATAACATAACCAGGTGCATAATAAGTGGTATCAGAGCACTTTCCTGGGCAGGAATTGCGGGTTAATTTTTTTTCAAGGTAGAGACGTGTTCTGATGTCTTTAAACTACAATGATCTATTATTCAACACATAAATCCACGGTTGGGGAAGCATACACGCAGAAAATACAAGATTTTTTTAAGCACACATTGTTGGACACCCTTGTAACCCCTGTTGGTACCCCTTCTAGTGGTAGCGCATTAGAAAACACCTATATATGGACTTGCCTAGGTATATTGAACCCTGTTATAGATCAAACGATCAATTACCTCACTGTTATATTGCCACCGAGAACAACACTTGGGAATATACTCTCTAGTACCTAGGTAAACAGGTAGTACAAATAAGGGTACGGTCTAGCCTCCTTAGTTGGTACCCTGAGATATTGGGTCAAGTAATATTATTTGACCTCACATGTGTATCAAAGAGCTATAGCAAAGGGAAAACTCTTGTATGTAGGAACCCTGAACATCCGAACCCTTGGGAAGGAAACAAAATAGAAAAGGAACGGATAATATCTATTGATGTGCAACCTTCCCTCCTGCATTTTGGTTGCAAAATTACTACACATTTCTTCCTGTTAAGAATTTGGGCATTTCGCCACTGTAGTATTATTCAGATTGGAGTATAACTCCACAGAAGTTAAAAACAATTCTAGGGCCGACCCGCACCCTTATTTTAGACCTCCCCATTGGATTCCTCTTTTCATCCTGATCGTAGTGATACCTATCATTTTTCAGCCCTTTGTTTTCCTGTGGTCTTGACCCCCTTCTCAGCCCCCTTATTTGGGACCTATCCCATTGGATTCCCCTTTTCACCCTGATTGTCATGATACCCTTCACCCATAACCCCTTTTCTATGAGGACCCACCTGCCCCCTTCCTATTCCCCCTTTTCAACATGGCCCACACCTGCAACCAAGACCTTTAATCATGCTTCAATACCTTCTCATCTGATCTCTCCATGACCCAAAAGGAATTGTGGAAAATCAATGCCAATATTCCCATGACCATCAATTCCTCCATGGATTCCACCATAGGCGCCAAAATGGAATTCCTTTAACAAGACATGACAAAGGAACTCTCTACCCACATGGAAAGCCAACTTGAATCCTTTGTTGTCCATCTCTTTGACACATTGAATATTCCTGGAGACCTTCCCTCAACTGACCAACCTTTGCACCCCGAAGGTGATACTTCCTCCACTTCCCATAATTTTCAGTCTAATCACTATCAGCGTGACCTACGCCTTCCTAGAGTGGATGTGAAAAAAATTGATGGCTTAGATCCCACGGGCTAGGTCACCCAAATGGAACACTACTTCTCTTTGCATGACATTACCTATGAGTTGGCCAAACTTCGTTATGGTGTTCTCCATTTGGATACTGAACGTTGGCAATGGTGGAAATGGCATAAAAAGGAGAGCCAATAGAATCTCCCTAAGGTTGGGAAACTATTCCAAGTTGGCAGCCATATATTGTGGGTCATTTGAAATCCTAGAGAGGATTGGTCTAGTAGCTTATATGCTTGCATTGCCTACATATATGCCTATACATAATGTATTTCATATGTCATTGCTTAAGAAATATATACATGATGCTAATCATGTTGTTGATTGGAATGTGATTCAAGTGGAGCAAGAAAGCGCTTTTCAGGTGCATCTGGTGTGCATACTAGATCGGAAAAGAAAGAAGCTCCGTAATCGAGCCATATATCTTGTAAAAGTCCAGTGGACCTGGTACAGTCCTGAGGATGCAACACGAGAGCATGAAGATGCTATGCGGGCAAAGAACCCACATCTTTTTTAAGATTTTGGAAATCTTGCTTTTGTGGTGTAAATAAGTTGCATTAAGGACAGTGAAAAAATAAGGGGAGGGGATTGTAACACCCCAAGGTTAAGCCCCTGTTGAATTGTAATTATGTTTATAGGCTGGTGATCCAAGTGTTTATAAGTTGCTTATATGTTATTAGTCCGGAGATCCTAGATGTTTAAGGCCAGTGAGCCTATTTTGTATATGTAAACACTCATATCATTAATAAAATTACATCACCGCGTGTAGACTGACCACGAAGAAAATGTTATGGGGGACTAAGCTCCACTAGATAGGGTAAGTGAAGGGGCTAAGTGTCTAGGAATAGGGGCTAAGCTAGAGGGATTAACTCTAAAGGGATAATATTATATTATTATTTCTAAAAGGCCAAGGTTGACATAATATGTGTTGTCCTAAGTTCCTGGGAAAAGGGAATGAGTGTTAAGTGGAGCTCATGCAGTTGCAGGAAGACATGTGTCAACCTGGGTGCATGTAGTTTATAGTTGGGGAATCCAACTCGTTGGGGGTTCCCTCACCATTCTGACCATTCCCTTGCCATCCTCACCATTCTCTGGCCATTCTCGCAAGTCTGTGATACTTCTCACTGATTCATGCACTGAGCCATGGCCTTCATCATCGACCCCTGCAACATTCATGCACCCTGGAACCTGCAGGCACTTTGAGCTACGCCATACCTTTCCTGTGAAGAACAACACACATGTACTTTGCTTGAGCCTGTACTATGCCTTAATGGTTTGTTGTTGCTGCCAATGAGGTTCCTTGATCGAGCGTGGCTTCCTGCCATCATCTGATCTATACCGAGCTTTGTTGTTTCCATCACCCTTACTTGAATTGACTTAGGAGATTGATTGAAGAAGTAGGTTGTCAGGCCCATGGGTTTGAAGATGCGGGTTGTCAAGCCTGTGGACTGAAGAAGAAGGTTGGCAGGCCTGTAAGAAACTCTCTCTAGGTGAGAGAGGTTGTTGGGGAAGCAATTTTTCCATGGGGAGTCTAACGATAACTATGGTGCTCTAAGAATTCTTGTTTGTCCTATTGTTGAAGCCTTAGAAGGGAAGTGGGGAAGCCGAAGGATTGTTGAGCAGAGAAGGGGCACACTTCCTGGGGTGGGACAAGCATGTGGGGAATGAGAGGCTATAGGTTGTCAGTGTGAGCTGACTCTTGGGAGAATCCTTCCTGTTGATCTATGCAACTTTCCTGTTGTCATTACCAAGCCTAGGAATCCCTTGCCAAGTCGATTTTAGTCCCAACTTGGGGGTGACCCGCTGTTGAGCGTGATGAGCAACGTGGTCTAAGGCTAAGAGGTTCGTGGGAGGTTTAAATGCAGTTGGTGGTCATCTATTAAAATATAAGTACCAAATATTTGTTCTCTGTATGATGTGTATCTTGAAATCAAGTTATAATGTTGTTATAATTGTCTGTGTATAATGTGTGTATGTTTTAATGTTATTTCTGCATAAATAGTGGCATGAACAAAATGTTATAGGTTTTATATTGCATTAGATAGATATGTATATGAATATAAATGGTATCAGAGCAAGGAGAGACGTCCAAGATGTGACGTTGCCCGACCTGATTGATGGTTGGGGACATTACAAAATGGTATCAGAGTAGATTTATATGTCCCGACTGTGGCGTTGCCTGGCTTGTTGGGTGGTTGGGGACGTTACACTCCACTTTTCAAAGTCTCATGAATCGTGTCTTCCGTCCTCTCCTCCGTCATTTTGTCTTGGTTTTCTTTGATGATATTCTCATCTATAGAAAAACTTAGCAAGCCCATCTTACCCATGTGGATCAAGTTCTATAACTACCATCTCATCAAAAACATTTTCTTAAGGAGTCTAAATGTTCTTTTGTATCCTCTGAAGTTGAGTACCTAGGAAATATTGGCATACTTTCAACACTCATCTAATACATTTTTTCTTACCATTTTCCATTAATCACTTCCTTTTGATACTCTCCTTATCTAGTTTTTCCTCATTTATCATCAACGTACAAATCTTTTTCCATATTCCATTATTACGCCATTATTGTATATTTCTTAAAGGAACTTGCTACATTCATGTACTAATACTGATACACATGAGTAATATAGTAGCTACAACTCCTCAAAGTGGCTACAACACCTCTATGTTGCAACTCCAAGTTATTTTGATTTTGGGAACAAACCAGTCGCCGCAACTCCAAGTGCACTCGTTGTTGTTGCAACTCCAAGCACACTTTTCGTTGCTGCGACTCCAAATAAATCTCACCATCACAAGAGTCAACGTTGTATCCGACAGTTGGGAAATGATATTCATGAAGGAAGGTGACATGAAGCAAGTAGATGACTAAAAGATAAATTGGTTTCCTACCGAGTCAACACATGCCCTATTCTCACTGAAGTTTAACAAAATCAATGTAACTGGATTCTCACGGCTATCCATCCATTTCTTTGTATAATTTTAGACATCGGTGATGTTGTATAAAAAATTTATTATAAGACTATAAGATATATTACACACCTATCATAATCTATCTTACTTATAATATATTATTTTTATAACATTTATTTTTAAAAATATTAAATATTTAAATTTATTTTTATTTTATAATATATTGATGATGATGATGATGATGATTAATGTCCACTAAGACCGAATTGGTCTATCATACCTTAAGAGGGTACGTGATTACTTTTGATTCTTTAGAATTTTGTTTCTGTGTTCGAAAAACATTAAGAGAAGTTTTCCAAGATCACCATACTTTTGTTTAGTTAAGAGGTTAGGAAGGTTGGAAGTGTGACAAATATTTTGAAAATGAGATCTAATATGGGTATAGGATGGACAATCTAAGAGAAATTGTTCTTCATCTTCAACCTTCTTAGTGTCACAAAGGTGACACACACTTTCATCCCATGGCATTTCAGTAATTGACCAACACCCAGTTTCACTATGGAGCCAGTGAGAATTTGTTCTTATCTTAGCAATGCTTATTTTTTTCTTTACACTTGGCAAAACAGATATATAATTTTGATCTTCTAGATTAGGGTTGATTACATCCTTATAATACATTAATTTTCTTTTTTCCTCTAACTTTTTATCACACCACATTTTCTCCTTAAATTTTGATTTTACGTTTTTTTTAATAGTATCTTTATTCTACAAAATGTTGTCTTCCATAATTCCCCAATAGTTTATCCAAGACTGGGCATATTTATGCCATCCTCGCTTGAGTCGATGGTGGTTATGTCTCAATTTTGAAGCAATTTTAGGAAGCCTCTTGTCTTCCATGTTGTTTAACTTGTTCTTATACGTTAGGTATCTAGTCATAGCCATGCTCTCAATGGGGGAGAGGCTTGTTTCTAAGAGGAGGATGGGATAGGGAGTATTTCCTTTAATTTTGAGATTATAGGTTATAAAATTCTTTTGTATTTTCTCTATCTTTCTCCAGGATTCACGAGAGATACTGCAACACCAAACTTCACATCCATAAAGAATAACATGTGTAACAAGATTCTCAAAGAGGAGTTTCTTCTTATCCCAACCACAAAGATCAACCGATTTACAATTGTTTTCAAGCCCATAATAGGCTTTCCATCCCCCAATAATCCTTTTCTCAATACTATAATTCCAATTGAGCTTGTGGTGAATATCGATTCGAAGATATGTGTATGAAGTCATTTCCTCTAAGTTGTTTTTGTCATATACGAAGGTATCATAAGAGATCTTATTGGATTTAATAATCATGACCTTAGTCTTATCAGTATTAACAGTCATATCGATATTGGAGAAAAAATGCTTTAGGATTCTTAATTGGTTTTCAATATCATGGGGACTCCTTTCCATAAGAACGATATCATCGACATAAAGAAGAAGATCGATGACTATACCAGTGAGAGTAGGGCCAACACGACCTGTTTTTTCCAAGCAATCTTCTAACTTGTAAATGTATATGCCAAAAAGGGTAGGGGACAAGGGACAATCTTATTTGACTCCGATAATGCAGTTAATCTCTTTTGACCAGCCCTCAGTGTTTTTAAACTTAGCAATAATGTTCTCATACGTCCTTATTTAAACAACCCTCAACTTGAGAGGAAATTTTATCTCTTCCAACCTATTCCAAAGGTTTTTCCTAGGAACCATGTCAAATGCTTTTCTAAAGTCAACAAAAATACAAAAAAGATTGGTTTTAGTATTGCAGAACTCCTTTGAAATGATCCTAAAGGTAACAATATGGTCCACAATTGAATGATATCTCCTAAGCCTGACCTATCCTTTAGCTCTTTTACCATGACTTTCTATCCAAAGGCTAATATTCTTTTCCAAAATAATTCCATAAAGCTTGGCTAAAATCGGGCTAATCATAACGGTCCTATAATTAGAGGGAATGTTTATATCCCCATTTTTAAAAATAGGAACAATGAGGCTTTGCATACAGGGTTTAGGGAAGTCTTGCTTGACTGCTAAATTGAAGAGCTTGTGTATGTGAGGGATAAGGATTGGCCCTCCAATTTTAAAAATTTCAGCTTGGTAGCCTTCAATGTCCTTAGCTTTCCCATTTGCAAGTTGCTTAACCCCAAACTCTATGTCATCTAAAGAAAAAACTTATTCCTTTGTAGGGGCAATAAGAATGGTGTCCATGGCATTAGGGAACTCGCAAATAATTTTAAGGTAGGAATTCCAGTCCCTTAAGGGAATCCTATTATTTTCTTTAGTATTGCGGTTTAGAATTTGGATCCAAAACTTCTTAGGATCCAACTTATATAGTTGTGAAAGTTTATCTTGCCTTTTATTGATATAGTGCCTTTTTTTCCCTTTTAATTAGGGCTTTGTACGTATTTATCTTATCGAGTTTTAAGGGCTCATTAGAAACATCCCTAATGGATTTCCTAGCAATTTTACATTCTTTATCATACCAAGGGTTGGTCGTTCTATTATTCTTTTTATAGGACACCTCGAAAGATAACTTGTTAATAGAAGTGGA
>SNQJ01S0020951.1:46715-59474 GCA_010110895.2 Picea sitchensis
GATAACCAGATTTCAAATTGATTTAAAGAAGGCTCGGGCCCCTCACAATCTGCATCATAGAACGCCCAGCACAGAAGAGAATAGGCAAGCAGAAGGCAAGCATTCTAGTCCAACCACTCCAGGAAAGCAGAGCACAGTAAGAGGAGCGATGGCGACTTCATCCAAGGGCCCTCTGAGTACAGAAGAACGTATGAAACAGATGGAGACTACTCTGGCAAACCTCCAGCAAATGCTACAGCAACAATTGGACTTCCTGGAGAATTTAGATGTGGAGGCAGGCCGCCGATTGGAACAGCTAGAATCCGATATAACTATGACCAAGATTGGATTCGCCGAAGAACTAGACAAGCTAAATCAAGAACTAAAGAATCCAAAGCAGGATTTCGATGAAAGAATGGAGCAGCTGGAGGCCAAGATGGCCCAACTTAACTGCAGCTGGAACAAGGAAGAAGGGAAATGATTTCTGGACAGATTTCTCAGTAGCTCGCCCCAGTCTGGCAATAGTAGCCATGGCTCTAAATAAGTAGCTTAGTCAGTAGGCTTGAAGTTTGAATCTGTAACAGTTTCTGTTTGTAACAAGGAAAAGACCCAAAGATATATTGGGCATTTGTAATCTGAACCTGTGGCTTTGCCACTCATCTTAATATAAATCCATAACCGCTTTTGTTAAAAAAAAAATATCCATATTTGTGGCAATATATATTGGGTTTTGATACATTTCATTTCAGAGAACCTAGGTGGTTGGCTCAGTCTTCTAATTCAATATGGATCAGTTATCTTATGAAAATCTTCTTCCAGAGTCCTTTCAGGGAAATGACATGACTAAACAACTTGCATTGATATGGAGATCGAAACAGAGATGGATATTGGTTCACAAGGTGCAATGATGCTCTTCGAAGAAACCGAGCAGTGTGAAGTGTTTGATTCGACACACCAGGGCATCTCAAGACAAATGCTTTGTATCTGAAGCTACTGGAAAATGAAAAGTCAAAGACCTCAAGCTGCCTGCAATACTCTCATTTCAAGCTTGAAGTTATCCTRGAATCTTCAAAACCATGGTTACATATCTCACCATCTTGCCTATGTTCAACAATTTTCTTCTTATTGAAGATATTTCCACAACAGATGCCATGTCAATGTGCAAACAACATTTCCAAGGGAGTTTGAAGCATACATGCTACAGATAAAGAAGATTGGGAAAGACAACAACAAACTTTGGAAAATAGCCAGATGATAAATTGTAAAGGCTGAATGACTCCATGCCCAATACTAAAGGCACAGGGCCTGCCAGGTTCTTGGAGACCTCGTAGGGAGGTCTCTGTCCCAGTTGGAGCCAGATGTTAGCGATCAAAAATGCACTGGCATTTTTTAAAGAATGATGCCTAATCTTGTAGGAAAAATTTGACTAGCTTCCCRAACTCCAAATGCATATTTGAAAGCACCATTGGAAAGCTTAGGATTTCTAGATGTCGATCGACTATTCAAGCATGTAAAACGGACTCYCCATGACTGAGAAATTTGATTTWAAAAAAAWTTATTCTTTCACCAGCTAACCTGTCTTGAATTTTGCTAGTTAGCTGGTGAAAGCTCTGCTTTTCACCAGCTAAGGAGCGGATTTTTGGGTAAATTAGCTGGTGAAAGCCTGGCATGGCCAGAATAACCGAAATTTTGCCCAGATCAGGATTTTTTGAGTTTGAATGGTTTGAAACCACTTCAAATGGACAGTTGTTGACTTATCAAGTCTGATTCAAAGGCTAGTTTTGAGGGATAAGGTCAAAAAGAGGTTTTTCAACTACATTTGGCTTCTTTTTCAAAGGCAAAAAATCAGGGTTTTTGCACACTTCACCAAATTCGAATTTTATCTTTGGAGGACCAAATCAAACAACCTTGGGAGGCTAAAACTGCACTTCATCGGCAATCTACTACTCTTAGATATGGATTGACCTCATCTTGAGGATCTCTTCCTAGTTTTTTGTAAATATAGTTTACTTTCTGCTTTTAGAATATCAGATCCATTGTTTTAGGATCTGATAACTGTGATGTAAAGCTATAAAGCTACAGAATTAAGATAGATGAGGAGTTGGATTCTGGATACACTTGGACTATTGTACTAAGGCTCTTATCTTCTAATAGAATCACAGTTTCCTTTTGCCATCAATATCATATTTATTCATATACTGTATTACTCTGTATTTTAATTCAATTTAGTTTAGCTTTTAAGAACTATCATCTTCTTATAAAGCTCATAAATTCGAATTAAAAGACTTCTTACTATCTTGTATGACCCTACATTCATTGTATTTGGTTATCTTGATTAGTATTCTTCATACCCTATCCAATTACTCCATCTGATCATTGATTTCTAAAAGCACTGGTTTATTTGAATACTTGATGAGTTGTTCTTCTCATTAGTCACTAAGTTATCCCATTGATCCACAATTTCATAAACACAAAAAAACATTATTTTCTTAAGTTACCAAGCATCCTTAGCCTACAACCCTAAGGAGTTTCTTGGAGTGATAACAGTATGTTGCTCCACATCTGCATTACTTGAATTTGACTAAGTACCAAAAGAAAAAGGAAACAAAGAAAATCATTTTGGTGAGTGTGGGGTTGGGGAATTGGGTGATTAAAAAATAAATGCTCGACGGTTGTTATGCAAATCTACATCGACATTTTCGACAAAAAAAACTAAGCATAACATATGGAAGTGAAACAAAAGGTAGTCAGAGGTTAAAGATGAGAAAAATTCAATAACACGAATGTGTACTTACGATGCTAAGGGATTATAGACATGCGGATTTTAGATTGTTAGCCCGCTCTGCATTATTCAATGAAATGACTAAGTTCTTGGAAATTTTGTTATGGGAAAAGATAAGTAAAGAAAATAAGTAAGAAGAAGTGTAAAAACAATCCTAAGAGTAACTAAAATGAAAAAACACTAAACTTACCAAAAATTTTGGTCAACATGCACCTAAAAAGGGTTATGGCCAATAGAGTTGTGGATGGATCCTTTGTAGCTATGTTGAACATAAGGAAATGTGCATGGATGTTTGGAATTGTACATCCTCGGGATATGGACAATCATCCTGTTGACTACCTTTGTTTTTCCACTAGTCTATGGTTGGAAGGTAGTCAATTTGGTTAGCTTGGTGTCCATCATCAAACATAGGCTAGACCAAAACTTAATTAGGAACCTACTATATAGATTTGAAATAATGTTCTGTGGGAGCCCAAAATGAACCCAAACATGTTCAAAGAAGAGATTAGAGGTGGCCTCGGTTTTGATGCTCTTCTTGTATGGTGCCAAAACTTCCATCTTAGATAATTGATTAATGACCATGAAGACACAGTCATTCCCATGTTTGGTTGAAGGAAAAAAAAAACATGTAATCCATGGATATGGACTTCCAAGGCCTATCGGGAGTAGTCAGATAGGTGTATATCCCATTTTTCTTGATGGTGGTTGTTGATTTGCAAACTCGCAAACTAGCCACCCACCTGCAGATGGTTACAAGGCATAATTTAATTTTTTTTACTATCTATGATATATAATGTTTTAATTATAGGTGGGGCTCCCTACGAAATGAATGTCACCACTTTATGGGAATAGTCTCATTAACATTATGTGGTGATAATGTTTCCTTCTTCATCTGATTATGGGATTTACCATCGATCTGGTTGCACAGAAAAGAAGAAAGGCTATGTTCATAAAAACTTCAAAATATTCTCTTTTCCACACACATTCAACTCTTAAATAAGATTGATGTTTTTACAGGTAGATTATGAGGTACTTGTTGTATCTTAACAAACATTGATTTCAAAAGGTTAAATTCTAAAATATGGTGTGGTCTAGAGATGATAAGTTATATTTTTATATTGATTACCACATATAAGAAGTTTTGGTTCTACATATGTTACCACATTCATATATGGAAGCATTTGTTATATGTATAAAGGTGACATGTTGAAATCAGAGGGTTGATATGTTAAAGTTTTCAATGCATATAGTATAACATATGAACTTAACATTCATATGATTGACCACCTCATAGATATATCATAGCGTTGAATATTGAATATATATGTTGGTTATATCATTTATGCACTTTCAATTTGGTTTTAATTGTGAACATTAGATATGAGGTTGATGTGAAATTCAGGTTGTCATTTGAGTTGGCAGAGTTATAAGTTAGTTGACAAGGTTATATGGCATGTGACCATATCCATATTTGGTAGTATCTCAGAATTGTGATTGGTTTATGATATTAGTGGAATGTGAGATGGATTGGGAAGTTAATATTTTGGGGAACATGACACCTCGTGCATTCAATGCATGGAACGTGGGAATTCATGCATTTAAGTATACCATCTTTCGTTGAGGATTTTGGCATTTCATTTGGTTTTTACACTGGTAAGTGATGCTCCTGTTTGAACCTTGACTGTAGCAGTGATGTTAACTAGAGACTTGTTTTTCAAAAATATTTAAGCGTCAAATAAAGTTATGTTGTTCTAGCCTAAACCCATCAAATGCACCTTTCTTTTTGCAGCAAATGGTTTTGGAATAACTCTTCCTCACTGGTTATAAGTGTGTTTATTCTCTTTTTCTTTTCAAGCTTGTCATTTGTTTTTTCCAAAAGAAATGCTTCCTTTTTTTATCATTCTAGTTCTTACCCTCATTCTGAAAGATATTATCCCTGGGTCTTAACTATGTGAGTTCGATGTATATGGAATATTTTGGCTCGGCGTGGATTTTGTTCTACTCTTTTCATAAATACATAGGTTCTATAATAATATCATATTCCACTCTTTAGGATTTGAGATTCTAAACAAAAATATTGGAAGAGACTCGTGATTTTTTTCCCCTGCATGTATATTTGTTTTCTTGAAGGGTTTCAAACCCAGGACTTCATAAACATTCCCTATTTCCACTCGATCGTACATTGTAAGTCTGTATTTATTTTTATCACGATGAGGGTTTTATTTTTGTTATAGACCCTGTTGTTTTCGCCTTACTGTGAGGTTGGGAATTATTTGGTTGTATCACCTTGGGTATTTTTGTGGTCCTATACATGACAGAAAATGTGCTTTATATTGAGTTCAAATGTTGAAATATTGTACATGTTGTATGGATTGATACCTTACTTCCCTTACATAGAGAAAAGGTAACATTGCCCAATATCGAACTCACGTATTTCAAAGGATATTCTACAGCCCAATTCAACCTTGTGTTATTAATGGTTTCCTAGATGTTGGTTGGTTTAATTTTAAAACCCTATCGCAGGTAATTGCAGAACTCTTTGCTCATATCATTTTGTTACTAATTCCTTACATTTTAAGCCTTGTACGTGAAAGAAAGACACCTTGCTTTGACTCGAACTATTGAGAATTTTGTATGTTTTGTCTAGATGATATCTCATTTAATTACACATAAAAAAAATTATGCTCATGGCTAAGATTGATATATTATCGAGCAAGATTAAAGGGTGGTATGCAACCTAGTTTCGTGCTCCCATGTTTTTGATAATCGCATTCGACCTGTGCATGTATATCTTAAGATATTTTCACCTGATTTTATTGAGAAATAAGGGTTCAAGCTTGTATATTTCTTATGGCTTATCTGGAAATAATAAAAATGAAAATGGAACATTATGCCATAAAGTTTTCGAGATAGTGGTATTGGTTTTATTGATACAATAAAATGGTTATTATATAATAATTTATCATTATTGTAGATTTCGTACAAAGGTTAGACTGCCTGTACATACAGATTTAGCTTGAAATTCTAGCTATTGATCCTGGGAATAAAGATTTGAACTAAAAAGAAATATAACTCGAATTATTTTTAAAATTTAAAGTGTTTCTATTTCTACATACAGGACCAAATCCCTCATACTTCCACTTTCCATTCATTATTCCTCAAGTCCCAAGTACATATATCATTTTAAAATTTCATATTTTCTTCCTCTGTTGTATGAAATAAGAAATGTTTTCTCTATCAGTTTGATATGGATATTTGAAAACAAGGGCATTTTTTGATCAATAAAATTATGGTCAAAGGAAAATATTGAAAAGAAAATATTTCAAGGTGATTGTTTTTAATGGAATATATTTGATAAATTCATGGTTGATTGTTCAGGGCCAATTCCCTCATACTCTCATTTTACATGAATTATTCCCAGTTCTCAAATTCCATTTTTATTCTAGTCATATTTATTCCCCCTTATACATAAGCAATTCCTTTGGACAGTGGATATGTTAGAAGTAATGAAAATATGTTTAACATGACATACATGAGATGATTATGGGTTGTAATTTGGATTTGTAGCAAGTTTTATGATTGGTGTATTATTTTTTTGAACATGTGACATTACTCTCCTTGTTGTCACTTTCCATACATTTCAAAGCCCCTCATCCCCAAATTACATTGTAATTCCCATGTTCTTAAATAATGACCAGTTGTATGAGGTGATGAAGTATTTCAAAGAAGAGATGAAAGTGTTTCTTGAAAATTATCCTTTCCCTTTTATCCATGGTTGTATGCATGCTTGTTTGTTGATCGAGTCAGAGCTATTCTAAAAATATGTTAATGCAAATAGTATTTGATGTTTCACTTGCTCTAATTTATCCTTACAGTTTATAGATGAGCTTTTTGGTAGAGGTAGTGATGGCAGAGGAAGAAGGAAATGATTTTTGCAAGGGGGAAACAAAATGCTTCTATTTTCAATTCATTTTGATGTTGATTTAGAAGAGTTTAATAAACTCTTACAGAATGGTTTCTTAAACTTAGCTGGAAAAATAGCCTTCCGACCTCCTCTTTCACATGAACAACCACCTTTGCACCCTCATCCTAACATCTCTAGCATACTAGTTGATCCAAATGTGTCTTTACCACCTGAGGCTCCAGTCAATGATGGATAGAATGATATTGTACATCCTCCTATCCCTCATTTTGATGGATGAACAACAGTTTCTTTACCATTTCCATCCACCACCTCCTCTTAAGAAACATGCTCAACTTGTTGATTCTATTGATTCACATGCATTACCAAAAGCTTTCAAATCCAAAGAACCATATCCTAGCAAAGGCAAGTGGCCTTCCCATTTTGTTGACTCCAACCAATCTCAAGCATCTTGATCACACTCAATCACTTCACATTCATAGCACCCTGGAAATGAGGATGGACACACCCTTGTTGAAGAGATGCACCTATAAACATCAACAATTAAAGGTAAAATTCCTATTAAGGAAAATTCATACATGCCCAAGGTAATAGAGTTAAAGGAAAGTGGATTGAGGTAAATTGCCTCACACAAAAAATATGATTTATGATTTTATGATGTTATTTACTTTGTTTTCACTATTTGGGAAACCACTCATATTTTGGACAGTAGTTGTTTTAGAAAGAAGATAGACTTTATTTATTTTGAGCAGTAGTATAGTTTTGATAGCTTGTTGACTTATTTAATTTTGGGCTTGTATGTGCATATCTATTTGGTATTTTGGAGTCACAAGTGTGTTTTGAAATATTTCATGAGATTTTATTGGGATATATGTTTATGTCGATGTTTTGATGATATTGATGCATTTTTATTGATGGAGGAACAAGGGGATATTTTGAAAATTAAATAAAAGAGTTGTTAGGGGGTCCCCAGCTATTAGTTAATATTTATTATACCCTTATCATTATTTATTAATATTTTATTATGAGTTATCCCTATTTAACTAAAGGTTCTTTAAATGAATTAACTAAGAGTAGATGAAACTATTGAAAACTACTTTTGGAGAATAAAAGGAGAATTGAAGGGACAAGCAAACAAGAGAGAGATAGAGGCACAAACTCTGATAAGGTTTTCTCTTGCTCTAGAGTGAGATTACATTACTACTTCATTCATTTATGAAACACTTAAAAACTAAGAAATTATTGTTGATAGCAGGTTCTTGCTGAAGGTGGCAATAAGGAGGACCAAGAGGTATTGATTATTGGCATGCTTTATAACGTTGATCATCTATTTTTGATAGTCTGTAAATTCTTATTGTATTTTTGAATTGATTTTCAGTGCTAATTAGGAATTTTGTGGAGATTCAAGATAATGGAAAACTGTGTCTTTTTTATCCAGTTATTTTTAGTCTTTTTTTTCTTAGAAGACACCATTCATCTCTGTGATGATGTAAACTTTGACATCAAAGTATTTTTCTAGTCCTTACCCATTTTGGGGTATGAAAGAATGTTTTTGGATGTATTCCAGAACTGAATAAATAAGATCACTTGATGGTTTTGAGGTCTCATTTTGGACTATATTTGTGATCTTATTTTAGATATTCTATTTTTATAATTGTTCATTAAATCTGTTGTAATTTTCTAAAATAAATATTTCTTTACTTCTTGTCATAACACAACATAAAAGACAATATTGATCTCAAGGACATATTTCTTCAATATTAATTGATATTTTTGCAAAAGGCTATAAACATATGGTAACAATCCCAACTATCTTTCCTTATCCCAGCAAGATTCGAAAATGTCGATATTAGAATAACCATTCCTTTTCATCAACATTTATTTGGCAACCATATTGGGGAACTTTTACATAGTTTTCTTGTAGTTGTATCTTATTTATGTACTTAGTTTTATGTTATTTCTTAGTTTTCTTCTTTAATTTTTTATTTCATGACTTTGTCTGTTATAAGACAACCTAATATTGGTGATGTTTTAGATGATCAAACTATCATTTCTTTGACTTTATTCAATCCGATTTTAGAAACAACCCATAATCACGTTGAACTTCATCATTCTTGGGAAGTTGTTGCTAGAGATGTTACAATTCATGAAAAGTGGGAATCCCAGCAAAGGAAATCCCTAAATCATCCCCCTTAGTAAGACGTTAATGTATATCTTTTGGATCTTGTTCTTCTTGAAGGATGAGATGTTTACCTCCGAAGTTCAATCCTTTACCTAAAATTGGAAGAAGAAAAACATTTTTTGAAATTCAAAAACCTAAGCTCCATAGATCTCTATCTAACTCATCTAGTTCATCTATATCTTTGATTCCCATTTCTTTCAAGATGACATATTTGGGGACTTCTTCTGGTACTAGTTCATCTACTTCAAAAATTTCTTCCTCGCCCATAATTGGAAGTATGTTCAATCATCACTTTTTCATTCAATCCACAAAAAACCTTGCCAAAGTGATCAAGAAATTTGGTTTATTTTAGTTTGAATATATAACTAATACACCATGCCATGTATCTTCACCCTTGAACCTTACACCAATTGCAAATCCCCTTCCAAAATTCAAAGATCATTTGCCAATTTTCAGGAAATGACACCATTTCCCCTAAAGAACATTTAATTGCATTTTATAATGCATGTCATAATATAGGAGAAAATGATAATGATACTTGTATGAACTTATTTTTCAATTCTTTAGAAGGGAAAGTTGCAACTGATTTTTTTCAATTGCCTCCTAAAGTCATTTCGACTTGGGATGAATTGACTTATTGGTTTAAATCAACTTATTGGCAGCCTAAAAACCCAACATATTTCTTAAGGGAATATAATAATATTGTTTACAACAATGGTGAAACGATCAAATATTTTAATCTCCACTTCACCAAGTTATACAACTAGATTACTGATTTGATATGTCCTCATAACCAAACTACTTTTATTCAATACTACAATGCATTAACTTCTTCGTATCGTCAAATATTAGAAGAAAAAAATGTAACTAACCTTGGGTTTGCACTTCAAACTTGTTTAGAGTACGAAGATCAATTGGAAAGAATGGGTATTCCTAAGGAAGATTCTATAAGTAGATTGATATGTCTACAGTTTTGTAGTTTGTTCAAGATATGAGCAATTGAATTATTTCTTATGAGAGGAAAGGTGTCACCTCAAGTTCTTCTCTTGTTGAATCTTCTTCTTCTCAATCCATTTTGAGAAATCAATCAACTAATTCTTCATTTTTAAATCAGCCAAATGCTATTCTCTCTAAGGCTTGGTGTAATTTTTGCGATGTCAATCATGAGGAAAGTACTTGGGAAATTAAAAAAAGGGCACAAGAGTGAATCTTTGGAAAAAAATATTGAAACAACTATTGTTGCCTTAGATTGGGTTCCTGAAGAAGATTTGATGCTAGTAAACACAAGTAATAAATCATACGTGATTAAAGGGAAGGGAAATATTTTCAAAACTACCTTTTCTCCCACTTCCTCTTCCCAAAACACAAATCCTCAAGTTGTCACAACAACTCATAGTCCATAGAAATTAGTCTCTTTTCCTCTATCCAAGTATAACATCCTTAATCAACTAGCTAGCATAAAAGCAGATGCATCTCTCTTGAATATGGTCACCATCCTGGAACAATAGCAATATATGAAGAATTATATGAAAGGTAAAACTTCTCCCATAACTAGTATATCTGGAAAAAAAATGATGGAGACGAATCACATGTAAATGGAATAGGTGTAAATAATTTTATGAATCTTGTCAAAAATCCTCTTTTTTATATTTCTGTAAAAATTATGGATAGGATAGCTCATTTTTTCTTAATAGATGGCAGATCTGGCCCCAGTGTCATGTCCAACATTATTATGGAAGAACTAGGACTCTCTTGTACAAATGAAAACGCAAGGAGCATGTTATCTTATAATATCCAACATCAATCAACAATCAGTGAGATCAAATATGTGACTTTTGTCCTTTGTGCACATCCCAAAATTAGAACCACTCTTAATATTCAAGTAATTGACATGCATGTTAGTAATTACTCAATTATTTTGGGTAGAGATTGGCATGATTTAACCAGTGGTTATATATTGTTAGATGGTTCACATATTTCCATCTCTAAAAATGGAAATAATATCATTGTTTCAAGGGAAGGAAGAATTTCACCGTATATTGAGAAAGTTCCTCAACCCAATGTAAATTATATTGAGGAAGATATGGGTGTTTATTCTATTTTTGTTGATGAAGATGATGCACCTCTTGAACAACCATAGGATTATGATGACGGTATGTGGCATATTCACTTTGATGGTGCATGTTCAAGTGAAGGTAATGGAGTAGGCATCATATAACTCTCATATAGGTAAAATTCACAATTTTTCCTATAGACTAGAATTTTCCTGTACAAATAATGTTACTAAATTCGAGGCCTTAGTGCTAAGAATTGAAAATGCCTACAACCTAGGATGTGGTCATCTCGTTGTTTTTGGAGACTCGAAACTTGTTGTAAATCTAGTTAGAAAAAATATATAATCCTAATAACAAGATGATGAAACAATACACCCAAGCTATGTGGACTTTAATTCAAAATATGTTGTCCTTTAACATCACTCGCATCAAAAGGGAATTGAATCCAATGGTTGATAGGTTGGTTGTTTTTGCAACTTCACCTACAAGGCAACTATTTCCTCAAAGACCTGATTGCACCTTTTTATCCATGTTTCGACCTCATATTCCCAATAATGAGGAATCATGGCAAGTCATCCTGGATGATGAAATAATTTGTGTTTTTATTCAGAATGAGTTATTTAACCCAAAGGAAATAATTTCTCTTGAAGATAATAAAATTCCTAAAGGATTAAATCCTCTTGAAATCCCATTCTTCACTAGTGATGTTAGCAATAATAAAGATTGAAAATAAGAGGAGTCAAAATTGAAAATAGGAGATATTAATCCTGTGAACATCAAAACTCAAGAAATTCCAAAGTTTTTAAAAATAGGAGCCCAATGTTTTGAAGAAGAAAAGAAGAAATTCATGGATTCATTTTGTGAATTTAAAGATTGTTTTTCCTGGTCTTATGAGGATCTTTGTGTTTTTTATCCTAGTATCATAGATCATGCTATTTTGATTAAGGAAGGAGATAAACTTGTTAGGAATAAACATAGACTCATTAATGATGTGCTTGGAGCTACAATTAGAAAAGACATGGAAAAGTTAATAAATGATCACATAATCTTTTCGGTTAAATATTCTAAGTGGGTGTCAAATCTGGTTCTAGTTCAAAAAAGGACAGGTGATATTATATTATGTGTTGATTTCCATGAGCTAAACAGAGCTACTATGAAAGATAATTTTCCTCTTCCTAATATGGAAATAATTTTGCAGCAAGTTGCACGGTCACAAATGATGTCCTTACTTGACATTTTTTCTTGTTATAATCAAATTAGAGTCAAGAGGACTAACAAGTATAAAACTACATTCGCAACTTGGTGGGGCACCTTTGCCTATGAATGAATTCCTTTTGGATTATCTAATGTGGGTGATACTTTTCAGAGAGCTATGCATATAGGTTTCGATGATATTATCGGTAAAATAATTCAAATTTATCTTGATGACTTAACTGTGTATTCTAAAACCCGATCATATCATTTTGATCATCTTAAAAAATTATTTTTGCGATGCACAAAATTTGGCATATATTTAAATCCTTCAAAATCTATTTTTGGTGTCACTCAAGGTAAGCTTCTCAGTCACATCCTTTTAGATTCAGGGATCAACATTTATCCTAAAAGGGCTACCGCAATCTTAAATCTTCCAACCCCCGCATCTAAAAAGGAAATTCAATCTTTTATGGGAAGGATTAACTTTGTTAGGAGATTTGTGTAAATTCTAACCTTGTACAATATCTACTGCAAACTGATATTCAGAAAAGAACAGAAAAGATACAATGGAAAATACAAACATTACACAGAGATTTTTCACCTGGAAACCCAAAACCGAGAAAACCAGCATATATTATATTCATAC
>SNQJ01S0020951.1:61485-75595 GCA_010110895.2 Picea sitchensis
TTTTTGAAGAAAATTAAGTGTCAAAGTAGGGCTTAAGATAGATTGATTGTTTTTGGATCACCTACTCTGATACAATGTTCAACATCAAGAAATTTAAATTTAAAGCCTCTTTAAAGGCCACTTTTTCCATCAATAAATTGGTTTTATTGAATTATAGTTGATATAATGGCCATTTCTATATTTTGGGGATGTAGAGAAAGATACTTATTTGACTTGCACTTAGTGATTGACTTGTTGTAGACATGAGTCACTACGGTTTATGTGCTCAAAATACTATTCTCTGGATGACTATTGAAAAACACAATTTGGTTGAGTTTGGATAAGGAAAAATGGCTTTGTGTGATCAGCTATTGATCCTATGACGTATGGTTACCAGTGTGATGAAGGTGCTTTGGCATCAACTTAACCCACACCTTGTTTGGATGGTGTTGGTTCCCATAAAAATCCTTCAATTTCTTAGGTGAACACCTACATGAGCAAATCAAGTTTTTCCAACATCTATTATTGTGGATACAAAGAAATATATGATTACACATAAAGGGAAAATTCACACAAGTATTGTCTATTTCAGTGTGATGTCAAAAATCCTAGCATTTTTCTTAATGGAAAATGGTCTCCCAACCACCTTAGTCTTCTCATAGTTGCAAGGCCAGAATTTAAAGTGCTAGCAATTCAAAATTATCTTTAGTAGTTAACAATGTAGTTGTAGTGGTTGGGGCCCTACATGGAACCTCTTATGGGTTCTCTTGTGATTATGCATCAAGGTTATGTTAATACTCAAACTCTTCAATCCCTTTATCAGCACAACCACGATCATTTAGTGACATGGTCAAGTAGTGTGAAGTCTCTTCGCACCCTCAAAAGATATGAGTACTCGTCAAGCAAAGGTATCTTTTTGGTAGATAAATCAAAGAAGATCCTAGAGTTGAGCATAAAATCAAAGGGTGTATTGGATTCCTTGGGGGACACACGGAAAATACCCATTAGCATATTTAATAGCCTTTAGTCAACTTGTGATTGTCCTCATTATTTCATCATAAGTTTTTGTGCTAGGGTTTTTTCATCATATATTTCAATCACAACGAAGCAAAGAAGCACATCTTAGAAAGATGCCCTTGGTTTTGTTGTAGAGAATGGCTCTTTCTTAAGCCTTGGTTTCCAAAATTTGATCATGCAAAGATGCATACAAATACAACTTTAGCATGCACAAGACTCAAATCTTCCACATATTTAAACTAATGGGCCTCATAAGGGGTAATCCTAAATATAGAAAATTATATATAAAAGTTTTGGAGTATGAGAATACAACCTTTCAAAGTAGGATTTGCTTTGAAGTTGGACATCTAGATAAAATTGCCTGAAAATGTCCATGCAAGTTGAAGAAAAGAGGAGTTTAACCTCAAACGTGACTCTTTACATCAAAGTCAACAAGTATGTCTTAGTGTGGGTTTCAAGGTGGAGTTAGGTTTTTGAGTTACAGAGGTAATGGAACCCATTATTAGCCTATTGTGAAGACTAATGCTAGACAAAGATGTTAAGAAAGCATAATAAACCTGTCAGTTTCACCTAAACATAATAAAATTAGCAAATTGAACATGCATTGGATGCATAATTCACCTTTTGAGAAGAAAATTAGGGGAAACGACAATTTATTGTAAGATAACCAATGAAATGACTTTAAACATGTGAAGTCACATTGGATGATCAGAGTTGCAGCACTTGGACCCAAATCTCTTCATGGGAGGGGCCTGTGACCTCCTTGACTACACAATATATTTGGAATGTGCATGTAGGAAACTCCTTTGTGGACGACCATTGTGGAGAGTAGACACTTGGTAATTATCAAATCTATTGTTGGAATAGGAAAACCAAGGAACAAGAGGCTCATGATTTCTTAGTAAATGGATTTTTACATCTCAAACTCTTTGCTAGAGGGAAAAGTATTAACCCCAATGAGAGAACCTAGAGGCAACTCTGAGGCAAGCCACCCATTGTCACCTCGGTGGTTTTTCCCTGCTCTTTAGACTATAGGAAAGGATATCCTAGTAAAAGGGGGAATCCCTGCAAGTCAAGTTAGGCCTTTGAGTAAGGAGGGGAATTCTCTAACTCAACTTAGTATTTTGTTACTACACACTCTTAGGGTGTAACGCAAGTGTAAATCATGTGAATATTTTGTCAAACCAATAGATTTGAACAAGCATTGGATAGTGAATTACTTAGACAAGTGTGTTTATTCATAAAATGTGATTATGCTTGGAAAATACATAGAAATGGAACTTGCTCAATTTCAATAGCTCAAAGATGTTGATTTTTTAATAGACAATGGTTAAGCATGAAGATCAATCCATTTTATCATTTAACCATAACCATAAATGTTGCAGTAACCAAGATCACAATAAGAAGCACCATGCACAAGAACACAAGAAGTATCGTGGGAAACCCTTCTCAACAAGGGAAGAAAACCCAGCCAAATCCTTTGTTATATTCTTCAATAAAAAGACCTTCACCACCAATATAAACCCTAGCACATAATGGAGTGCTCAAAACCTAGAAGACTAGCGCCCAAGAGAGGTGCACACTTTTCCCAAGGAAGTGTACTTGCTGAAATTTCCAAACTCACATGAAAGAAATGATTTCTCAATGGGGAATTTACCTTTACTTATACTAACCTGAAACTGTCAACAGAAGTGTCTATTGGCACAATAGGGCCGACCTCACTAGCTTATAATATAATTAATATTAACCATATTAATTATCTTTTATATTTATTACTAATCACATTAAGGTGTCGTCAACCTGTACCCCTTACATTACAATTAGGGTTACAGGCAGGTCTAACTCTTGAAAAATATATAGAAAGGGATCTGATACACCCACTAGTGCTCATCCACTAGGGGCACATCCATAGGGATTTCATATCTTTGGCTCGATGCATTACACAGAAGAACCAGATCTTCACATGTTCACCTATGCTTGTCCACAGGCATGTCCACTCTACATATCTTCTTTCCCACTGCCTCACACAGGAGAATCATCTAGATTTTTCTCGTCAACTCTGCTTGCTCAGAGGAGGTTAATACATCATCTTCATTTATGTTCACATGACGATGCACCCAACACTTTGGGATTTCACACGTTCACCTTATGCTTAGCCATAGGCACGTCTAACTCAACAAATTTCCTTTCCCATTGGATAATCATCTGGAGTTCTTCTCAACTCTCTGAATGGAGGAGGTCATCTCTACATTCCATCTCTCTCTCAGGTAGGAACCATGTACCCTTATTAGGGGCTTTCTCTCAGGTTTGTAAGTTGGAGAAAGACTCACATAGCTATAATGCTATAATCATCCACATCTCATAGGTTTGTAAGCAGGAGAATGTCTCACATAGTTGCAATCATCAACACTCCCTCTCATCTAGGGAGGCATTCTTCATCATGCCAAGTCTCACATGGATGTATTCTAAATTTTGTCTTGGATGGAGTCATCAATACTCCCTCTCAACTAGGAAGGCATTCTTCACCAAGTTGGTTTGGTAAATATGTCTTCAATCTGCTCATGTGTAGGAAGGTACTACATGTGTACTATTTTTCTCTGCATCATATCTCTGATATAAGAATATTTCATCTCATAATGTTTTGATCCATCAAGAAACATTGGGTTCTCAAGGAGATTTACACACAGCTCTTGGTTATCATCATAGGATCCATCTCATGGTCAAGTAAATATGTCAGAAGCTTGTGAATCCACATTGATTCGCACACTCGATGCTATATACTCTGCCTTTGTGGTATTCAAGGACACAAAGTTTTGTTTCCTGCTACATCAGGAAACCATGGAAAACTTCATGGTAGAACATCAATCGGATGTTCTCTTCTGGTCCAGTGTACTTTCTTCTCAATCTGAATCGACATATCCTACAAACTCAAGTTCACACTGGAGGCATGTCTCAGACCATATCCAACTGTGCCTCGGATATATCTTAATACATGTTTTGTTGTTGTCTAGTGAGTCTGTCTTGGTTGACTCATGAAATGAATAAGCGCATTCATTGCATGCAATGAATCAAGTTTGGTGTTAACCAAATACATCAGTGATCAATTCAGTTGTAGATCAGTCTCGTCTGAATCATCATCAATCCATCACAATGGATTTTTCATTTTGTCATACTTGTATATTTTCCTTAACTCGGGAAAATATCATTGGTCCTCTGTCACACTTCTTGTCTCAAGAAGCAGTGCATCATTCTCATATTCTTCATCTCTATTTCAAAATTCAAGGATTACTTGTATCCAACAACAAGGCTTTCTGAATAAGTCATCAAAATCAGGCTCTTGTCATCAACATTGTAATGATATAGGTTTGGATCAGCAGCACTCTTGCTGAAGTCTAAACTCATCAAGAATTTATCTATCTAATATAGTTTCCAACTCATTGATAGTAGTATGAATGGAAGTATGTCAGGTTTACTAAATCAAGTGTCTCATCATAGACAACTCCCTCTATTTGTGATAAACTTCTGGCTATAGATCTTGTTTTGTATTTCTGGACACTTCTATCAGTTGGACACTTCAGGCTCTCGTCATCAACATTGTAATGATATAGGTTTGGATCAGCAACACTCTTGTTGAAGTCTAAACTCATCAAGAATTTATCTATCTAATATAGTTTCCAACTCATTGATAATATTATGAATGGAAGTATGTCAGGTTTACTAAATCAAGTGTCTCATCATAGACAACTCCCTTTGTTTGTGATAAACTTCTAGCTATAGATCTTGTTTTGTATTTCTGGACACTTCTATCAGTTGCATGTTTGATCTTATAGATTCACTTGGAAGTTAACACAAACTTCCCTTACGCATCATTCTTTAAAATATATTGGTATTTTTTTACGCATCATTCTTTAAAATATATTGTTATTCTTTCCTGTTATGGCATCTTCCATACATGTTCTCTTGTTTATTCTCTAAGACAAGGAGGCTCAAAATAAATGAAGTGTACTCGTGGACTCAAGGGATAGCTCAAAATATCTTTGTTTTTTTGCTCTCTCGAAATGTGCCTTGAGAGGTTTGTATGTTTCTTTGCCTCTTGTAGAGTGAGTTTAGGTAGGCCTTTTATGTCCTATTGTAATATCTCTGGGTATGTCAATTGGAGCAACTGGATCCATTGGAATAATGTTTGTCTCCCCTAAAATGCTGAAGGGGGAGAAGGTATTAATCTCACCGTCAATCTCCATATGAGATTCTTTTGATATTTGAATGACTATCTCTCTTCAAGGACAACATCTTTTCATGTCTCAATTCTCCTCACTCATGGATGTAGATCCGGTCGTTCCTCTCAAGATCCATTGTTTTGTCCCATAAATGTATCCTTTTCTTCCAAGGATCTAGCTTTGACTTCTTTCTCTTTGGGTACACAGTAAATACATTGGGCACCCAAATATCCCAAAGTTTTCAATCTCTAATTTCACCCAGCAAAGGAAGGTTTCTCTTTCTAAGTTATTTTGTTCAAAGTTTGGATGAAGACTTGTTCTCAACATATATTGTGCCACATGCATGCTTCTACCCATAAATCATAGAAATACTCTCATCATGCATTATTTCATTATTGTCTTTGATGATGGTTCTATTCTTCCTCCTCCTCAAATAGTTTTGACTCCTCCTGAGTCAAGTGACTCCCTCTAAGGTATAGACATCTTCCTTTGTTCTAACTCTATCTCTGAACAAGACAAACAAGAGGGAACCAAACAAGAATATCTCCTAAAGGAGAATAATGTGGGTACATCTCTAGAATCAAAACAATTTAAGGATTTTTTCACAGCTACAACATCTACTTGTAATGTAGAAACTCTTTAGAAATATAGGTTAGAGGAATGGCAATTACAATAATCAAAACCTCGAGTTCACTTCCAGCTTTGGTGTTCTCTTTAATGCACTCCAAGATCCCTCCTGATCCAAGACCTTAGAAAAAGATTCCTCTCATTCCGGCACTACCCCCATGACAATGATACAAATAATAAACATACAACCAGACCTGAGGGTGTTTATATGATTTCTAATGGTACATGGTTGATCTCTCTCATTCCTCCATTATTATCTACATGAGGTGGTCATAGTGACAATACTCTTTTGTATCACCCACACAAAGTCTCTCCTTAGAATTCATTTTCTCCGTGAACTGAAGTTGTTTGATTCATCAAGCTTACCTTCCAACATATAGTTTTGTTCATCATACCTAGATCCTTCATGCCTTTGTCAACTGGGCTAGAAAACCCAATGGCTAGGCTAGATAGAACTTTTAGGTTTTGTTGGACTTATGACTTCCAACAATAAGCCTTTGAAATATAGGAGAACAATGGTGAGTTGAAGATCTCCTTCAATAGAAACCATAATTCTAAAATTTCTGCAGAAATTAGCAAAACCCTAGAAACCCTAGGGCCAAAATTTCAAAATGCTCAGAATTTCACTCTGAGAATCTCTGGAGGTGTGTTGGAGGAGGTCGTACTCTCCCATGCCAAAATTTGCCCCAACATTCAATTATTAATGGCTGAAACACCTCAGAAAGGAGGGTCGTACAAATTTTTCTGGAAACCCTAGAAGGGTTGTACGGTTATGCAAAAGGTGAGAGGAGACATGGTGGATGCTTGTGCAATGGGTTCTTTCAAGAACTATGCTCCGATACCAAGTTTATTTTTCAATAGACAATGGTTAAGCATTAAGATCATTCCATTTTATCATTTAACCATAACCATAAATGTTGCAGCAACCAAGATCACAAGAAGAAGCACCATGCACAAGAACACAAGAAGTATCCTGGGAAACCCTTCTCAACAAGTGAAGAAAACCCAGCCAAATCCTTTGCTATATTCTTCAAGAGAAATACCTTCACCACCAAGATAAACCCTAGCACACAAGAGAGTGCTCAAAACCTAGAAGACTAGCACCCAAGAGAGGTGCGCACTTTTCCCAAGGAAGTGTACTTACTGAAATTTTCAAACTCACATGAAAGATATAATTCCTCAATGGGGAATTTACCTTTACTTATACTAACCTGAACCTGCCAACAGAAGTGTCTATTGGCACAACTGGGCCGACCTCACTAGCTTATAATATAATTACTATTAACCATATTAATTATCTTTTACATTTATTACTAATCACATTAAGGTGGGGCCGACCTGTACCCTTTACATAACAATTAGGGTTACAGGAAGGTCTGACTCTTGAACAATATATAGCAAGGGATATGATACACCCACTAGTGCTCATCCACTAGGGGCACATCCATAGGGATGTCATATCTCTAGCTCACTGCATTACACAGAATAACCAGATCTTCACACGTTCACATGTGCTCGTCCACAGGCACGTCCACTCTACATATCTTATTTTCCACTGCCTCACATAGGAGAATCTTCTGGAGTTTTCTCGTCAACTATGCTTGCTCAAAGGAGGCTAATACATCATCTTCATTTATGTTCACATGACAATTCACCCAGCACTTTGGGATTTCACACGTTCACCTTGTGCTTAGCCACATGCACGTCTAACTCAAAAGATCATCTTTCCCACTAGATAATCATCTAGAGTTCTTCTCAACTCTCTGAATGGAGGAGGTCATCTCTACGTTCCAGCTCTATCTCAGGTAGGAACCACATACCCTTATTAGGGGATTTCTCTCATGTTTGTAAGATAGAGAAAGACTCACATAGCTGCAATGATCCACATCTCACAGGTTTGTAAGATGGAGAATGTCTCACATAGCTACAATGATCAACAAAAGAAACATCAATCATGGAATCATGTAAATGCTAGAAAATTTTCATTCCCATGTGAATCATATGGCACTTAATATAGAATGTCACCACAGGACTTGAATTAAGAGCATGAGATGTAACCATGAGATTAAATGATTATATCATTCATTCATAATGTCCATGTGATCATCACGAAGACTTGGTCATTATCAAGATACATCCACATTGATGAGATCGTAGCATTAGTATGCATTTGTAGTTATGTAATATGATGGTCACGATATGTTCTAGACATAGAGTGATTTGACAGTTCATATTCTCCTCAATCTTAACAACTATATTGATCATGGTTTAACACTCGATTAGTCCCTGATCTCTATTTAAAGAGCATAGAGGGATATTTTTTTATTATCAATTGTGAGAAAATCTCTTGTAAAATAATTTCCTTTTGCATTAATAGATTGCCTCAAGTGGCCATGTTTTCTAGGGTCGTTGATTGCTTCCCTCTTTGAGGTTTTTAACCACGTAAAAAAACTATCATTATGATCTTTGATTTTGTTGTGTGAACGATTTCTTAAGGTGTTTTTCATATGTTGGAATACCATGTTTTGTCGAACATGGTATCAGATCCCATTTGAAGACCCACTCTTGTTGTAAATCAAGATCATAAACTTGTGTTGTTGCATTTATGGGTTCTACTATTTCTATGCATTTTTTTAGCTAACTAGACTATTCCATTACATCTAGAGCACTGCTTTCAATTATAAATGATTTTCCTTTCACTTGAAAAGGTTTCCAATTGCTCAAGATATGACCAATTTTTTTAGATTCAAAGGTATAAATTCTAAATACAAGATCTAGTTTAGTACCTAAGAGAAAATGAGAAATTGACTCTTAATTTGGTTAATAAACAATAGGAAACAACCTTATGGAATAAAGGTTGCTTGAACTCAGTAGATCTGGGTCTGGACTGGGCCTTAGCAAGGAATTGGGAGATTTTTATTGCAGAATTAAGAAGGGAACATGTTCAACTTAATGAGAGCCCAAATGAGCTTGTATGGGGATTTAACAAGGAGGTTCTTACACTGCTAAGTTGGGTTACCAGGATTTTTCCCCTTTGAATTCGACGAAGTGGGGTGGTGGTGGAAGGTGAAGCCTCTATCTAAATCAAAGATACATATGTGGCTTGCTTTGTCTGATCGGGTTCTAGCATGGGATAATTTACAAAGAAGAGGTAAAGTGGGGCCAAAGTGGTGTAGTCTTTGCAAGGATCATGAAGAAAGAAACCTTCATCTCTTTTGGCTCTGTCCTCTTTCTATAGAATTTTGGCATGAGATCGAAGAGTCCTTGAGTTTGGTCTCCTTGTGGCATGGAGACAGCATTGAGATATGTCTTCATTCATGCTTTTCTTGGCATGAATTGAGTATCTTGTGACCTATATCGTTTCTACTTATCTGGGGTATATGGACATAAAGGAACCCACTCTCTTTGAAGGAAAACTTCACTCAACTTTCCAAGTTTTAGCACAAGTAATGGGCCTCATTCCTTTCTTCAAAGAGGTTCCCAAGCAAAAGATCCCTAGGATGGTTGTTGAGATTCAAGTGGATTAGACATTTCCCTGGGGTCACTTTGATGGGGCATGTCAATGACAGAATAGAATAGTGGGACTTGGGTTTACATGTTCCCTATCAGATTCACGTTATTTTCACTTTAAAGCAAACATGGGGCGAGGAACCAACAATCTAGATGAATTTGTGGCACTCTTCTATTTGCTTAAATTTTTCTTGGACAAGGAACTTTTTGCAATTCAGATATTTGGTGACTCCCTTATGGTTATCAAGTGGATGCTTGAACAAGTGCAGGTTCAAAATATTGGACTATTGGTTGTAGAGGAACAGGTGAAGGACATAGCAACATATTTCTTGGATATCATATTCTCTCATATTTTATGTGAGAAAAAACAAGTGGGAGATATACTCTCAAAGGAAGGTTTGGTTTTTATGGAGAACACATATGTCCTTGCAGAATTTCATGGGCATTGCTCTATTGGAAAACAAGATAGGTTGGAGGCCTTTTAATGAGACTTTTTGTTTTTGGAAATGTAGTCTGAATTTCTCTTTCTGAGGGTTTGACGGTTAATATGTTGTCAATGGATAGTTTTTTTTGTTTTTGTAATTTTCCAGTGTCATATTGTCTTTGACAGTTTTTAGAGTCTTGATCAGCTCAGGTTTTGTGGGCATTCAAGGCCTTTCTCTTTGGGGTGCACATAGTCAGTGCATTGAGCATTTATATATGCTAGTGTCATGTTATCTTTGGAATTTCTATATAGTCTTGATCAACTCATCTTATTATCTTTCAAGGCCCTCCTCTTTGGAGCACACATGGTCAGTGCATTGAGTACCTTATGATTGTATTTTATATTCTACTTTTCTTTTTCTTTGGAAAAAAGTCTAAGTATGTAATTTTTAAATATATGTTTAATAGAGTTAATATTTTAGTTTTTTGTTTATATTTCCAATTTGCTATTATTTATGGTCTACGTATGATCTTTGTTGTGCACTGTGTGTGATCTCAAAAAAACAAAAATAAAGCAAAAAGTGTTTTATTTTTTGTGTATGTTCTTTACTTTGCACTTTATGTGAGCTCAACAAATCATAAATGGAGAGAAAATTACATTTTCCGAGTAATCTAACCTAGATCTAATCTCGTTATTGTTGAAATTAAAAAATATATTATTTCAAAATTTCACTTGTTTTTATGTGCGGCCATGTTAAAAAAAATTGCAGGAAAAAACAAAGGCTTTTGGAGTAGGCACGCACTTCGAGACAGAGTAAAAAAAAGGGCCCCTACTCCATCAAAATTATTATATATTTTGTATTAACTCATTTGGTTGAAAATTATTTTATAATAAGTCTTGAGTTCAAGTCTCTTTTTTTTAATTATTTTTTGAAAAAGTTCATGCAACATTGAGTTATCTTGTAACTTTATACATTGAGTTATCTTGTAACTTTATTGTAAAGTGCATTCCACTTAAATTATAAAAGTGAATCACTATAAAGTAACTTTAATATTTTTTTAGTTACTTTCTACATGTAACTTTAATTTATAAAATAACTTCATTGTAAAAGTATTTTTCACTTATTCTATAAAATTGAGTCACCATGTAAGTAACTTATTTGTAAAAGTAATCTTATATGCAAAGTTAGAGAAGGAAGGGAATTGCTTTTACTCAGTCATCTCATTATGCATCAATTACTACGCGAGCCAACTTCTACCAGCAACGTGGCACTTTGGTCATTGTTTATGCATTTTTTTAATGGCATAACTTTCATATCCAAACTCTGCTTTCAATGCCATTTTTTCAAAAGCTTTCCATCCAAACAGTCCATTTAAGTTTTTGAATCCATATTACCTACACACTTTAATATGTCTACTCCAAGTGATATTTTGCTTACTAGTACCAACTACTTATCATGGAAATCTCATGTGGAGGATCTACTAAGAAGTAAATGACTATACTCATTACCTTGGAAAAATAAAGAACCCCACTAATGCCAAAAATAAATCCAAATGGAAAAATAAGAATGAAGAAGCATGTGGTTTAATCATAATGTCCATGTCTCTTGATTTATGGTTTCACCTTAAAAAAAATGATGACCCAAATGAAACCTAGGCTAGCTAAGGTAGAAGTCGTATTTGGTAAACACAATGTAATTTGAGCCCACCAGATTGAAAATCAATTAATGACTTTAAGTTCTAATGATTTCCCCTGCATTGAAAATTATTTATCTAAGTCTAAAACATTTAGAGTTTTACTTAAAGACTGTAAAATAGCTTTGAAGGATGATCAATGCATATATGTTATTATTTCTAAGCTTGGAAGTGCATATTTTGTCTTTGTGTCTACCTTTTATGCCACTAAAGAAGCTCTAGGGGGTACTTATCAAGCTCCCACTCTTGAGTCATTTTGTAATTCTCTTATTATAGAGCAAGATAACCTCTTGCATCTTGGAGTGATCAGCACTGTAGGTACATCAAACAAATCCTTAGTGACCCAACAGAAAGATGAAACCAAGCATCCAAAAAAGAAACAACATGAAAAACAAGGATCCCAAACCCTCTTATCCAATGTATACTCCCAATGGTGACAAAGGATCAAAATCGAAAACTAAGAAGATTAACGGGCATTACAATTTTTTTGGGAAAGATAATCATCTGGAGTCTAAATGTTTTAAAAATATGGAAGCCTTAGAAGCAATAAAGAAGAACAACATCAATCTTGATTCTTGTTATTCTAACTCTTCTTCTCTTAGACATGCACTTCATGCTTATGGTTTCTCCTTCAATGCAACATCTAATTTTTCTTTTGATACGTGGTTTATTGATTATAGAGCATCTTATCATATGACTAAGGATAAATTCATTTCTTATGTTTTTAATTAATGTAACACCAAACAAGTATTTGTTGGTGATGATAGATCTCTTACTATTGTGGAGCCTAGAATAGTTCAGGTAGATAACGTTCATTTCAATGATGTGTTATGTGTTTCAATTCATTTCTACAACCTTCTAAGAGTATATCAGATCATTCATTCAAGTGATGGTAAAACCATAGAATTTTCATCTCACGGAGTTGTAATCAAAGATTTGAAGATCATAAGCATGTCCTAGCAACTGGAATTTTTGATAATATTATTAGCTTGTACAAATTTGACAATTTTGGGTCATCATCTTTTCCATAAGTTTTTGTTACTCAACTATGACTTGAATAATTTTTGGCATGAGTAGTTTAGTCATCTAAACTAACACTCATTGCAACAACTATGTAATCAAAATATGGTGATTGGTCTTCCTTTCATTTCTTGGAGAGATAGTGTTTGTGTTAGTTTTGTTCTTGGAAAACATCATCGAGACAATTTTGACAAATGTGTCTCTTGGCATGCCTCGACCCCTTTACAATTTGTTCACAATGATTTGTGCGGTCCACTTTCTTCTCCTTCTTTCTCTAGGTGCAAGTACTTCCTAACCTTCATTAATGACTTCTCCAGCTAAACATGAGTTTACTTCTTAAAACTTATGAGTGAAGTTTTTGACATGTTTTTGGCCTACAAGGCCCTTGTAGAAAAACAATTTGGACATCGACTACAAAGGTTGAGAATAGATAATGGTGACGAATATGTGAACAACAAATATACAACCTACTGCACTACACAGGGCATTCAAATGCAACATAATGTTCCATATACACCACAAAAAAATGGTGTTTGTTGAGAGAAAGAATCACACATAAAAGGAAATGGCTAATTGTATGAACAAATCCAAGAGTTTAAATCTTCATTATTGTGCAGAAGCCATTAATTGTGCAAATTACATAATAAATCGCACTCCCACAAAGGATTTAAAAGTATAACACCAAAAGAAGCATGGATTAAAATTAATCCAAATATAAGCCAATTTCATGTATTTGGTAGTAAAGCACGAGCTCCCATTCCTGATGAAAAAAGGAAAGCATTATAGTCTAAAAGTAAAAAGTGTATTTTTGTTAGATATTTTGATGTCAAAGGTTACAGACTTCTTCAACCTTATTCTAATGAAATAATTATTAGAAGAGATGTTAAATTTGATAAAAATCTCTCGACGTGCGATCCTAATTCGATATTTGTGTCATCTTCGGCCTACGATCCATCTTCGATGTTTGTGTCATCCTCTGGTCCTATTCTAGTTTCTTCTTCAAATGATGACAGTGAGAATGAAAATCCACCTCTGCATGTTCATGTTCCTCCAGATGAGTCCATTGAACATAAACGTGCACCTACACCTCCACTTCCTAGATGGGTCCATTCAACACAAGAAGTAGTTAGTGATCTTGCTAGTGATCCAATAGATCAACATCATATATGTTCACAATTCCAACAAGCCTTTTCTCTTTTGGCTCAAGTTTCAAAGACTCATGATCCAAACACATTTGCAGAAGCTTATGACCATCCAGATTGGGACACAACAATGCATGAAGAATATCAGTCTTTAATGGCAAACGATACTTAGGATCTTTTACCTCTTCCAAAAAGAAGAAAAGTTGTCAGATGTAAATGGGTGTATAGAACTAAGTATGCATCAAATGGAAGTGTTGAAAAACATAAGACTTGGTGAGTTGTCAAAGGATTATCTCAAGTTGAAGGAATTGACTATAATAAAACATTTTCTCCATTGCAAAAATGAATTACATATGCCTTGTTCTAGCCCTTGTTGCCTCACATAATGAGAGGTTCATCAAATGAATGTTAAATCTACTTTCTTGCATGGGGATTTGCTAGAAGAAATCTACATGGAACAACCTCCTAGCTATGTTTAGA
>SNQJ01S0020951.1:91394-113751 GCA_010110895.2 Picea sitchensis
ATTTATTATATCTAACTACCCATTTATTATATCTAACTACCATAGTGGGCCTTATTTAATAATATAGTGGACCTAGTTCACCTTACATTGAAGGGCCTCCACTATTATTACTATGGGCCCTCCGCCCCCCCACTAACTCTCTAGATACCTAACTGTTTCAACCAATAGAAATGTTGTTGCGGCATTGTCACTGTGTTTTCTACGTCAAAGTGCCCTGCCACGTGACTGTAGTGAGCTTCCCAAATCAACTTCGCTCACTTGCTTGATGTAACACAAAGATCACCCAGATGACTCAAAAACCCATCCTGCAGATGAAAATCAGTGACAACTGTATTTGTGCCCAACATATGGTAGGTAGTGGCCAAGCCAGGATCGCTCTCATAGACTTGGGTCCATCAGGATGTCTCATGTCTATAGGAGTGTAGCACTATGGTTAGTGCGGAAATTGGAGGTCATCTAAGTAGTCAATGACGCGGTTTGTGCTCCCTATCTTATACTTGATGTTGAAATGGAGTTGTTGCAAGTATGTGGACAACTTCTGATGGTGGTCATTCTACAATTTGCCTTGTGTCTACATGAACTACAGAGGCTTATGATCAGTGTGGATGATTGTCTCCTTCCCGAGAATGTAATGTCTCCAATGGAAGCATAATTATACAATGGAGTACATTTCTTTTTCTTAAGTGGGGTACTTACAGACAATATATGAAGTGTATCACTATGATAGGCCACGAGATGTCCATGTTGAGTGAGAACTGCACCCACAATATAGTCTGAAGCATTTGTCTCAATCTCAAATGGTTGTTGTAGGTCGAGTAATGAGAGCATCGGGGATGAGCACAAGCGTTGCTTCAAATCATCAAACACTTTTTGTTGTGACTGGCCCCACACAAATTTTTTCTTGCCACCCCTTATGGTCACTTGGATAAGGGCCCAAGCAATGTGGGAGAATCCCAACACAAACCTGCGATAGAAATTAGCAAGGCCTAAGAAGCTCCGAATATAAGTGATTGTGGTCAGGGCTAGCCAGTCACATATGACCTGGATCTTGGTTGGATTGACATGCATGCCATGTTCATCAACAATGTATCCTAGGTATTGGACCTTGTTCATGCTGAAGCGACATTTTTTCAAGTTTTCATATAGCTTGTGTTGTCGTAGAGTGTGCAGAACCTGTTGGATATGCTGCAAGTGTTCCGCCCAATTCTTGTTGAAGACAAGGATGTCATCCAAATACACCACCACAAAATAATTAGTGAAAGGCCGCAAGATATCATCCATCATCCTCATGAAAGTTGTTGGGGCATTTTTCAAGCCAAAGGACATGACCAACCATTGAAAAATACTTTCTTTGGACTTGAAGGCAGTCTTCCATACATCGATTTGCTCTATTGGGACCTGGTGGTAGCCAAACATTAGATCAATCTTACTGAAGTATTTGGCCCCCTTGAGTTGGTCAAAGAGATTGTCAATTTGGGTGACAATTTGGGGAATTGGGTATCGATTCCTGACTATGATTTTATTTAGGGGCCGGTAATCAATGCATATTCGCTAGGTATCGTCTTTCTTCTACACCAGCATGATTGGGCTTCCACAAGGTGATGATCTTGGGCGGATGTGCCCCTTTTTTAGCAGATCTTGGATTTGGCACTTGATTTCCTTATTTTTTGATAGAGATCGGTGATAGACTAGTCCATTGGGTAGCGGTGTGTCGGGGGTCATATCGATTGAGTGCTTGACCTAACCGTGCAGAGGTACCCCAGTGGGTGAGGAGAAGATGTATTTATAATATTCCACGATATTATCCACTTGCTTTTGTTGTGTGGAGAGACATGTCGCAGAGGCCATGGATTTGGTTGCAACCTTCCGCTCACTTTGAGCGTGAATCACGAAGAAGAAAAACTTCCTGGTTTGAGAGATGACCTCCCTGCATTGCTTGGTAGAGATCAAGGAAATGATGGTAGATGGGACTACCTCAGGTATCCTATATAATTTCCTATCCAAAGTAATAATAACACTATGAGGCCTAGACTCATATACACCATGACATTTCCATAAATAAGGTTGGCCTAAAATAAAATCACAAACTTCAAGGGGGTCAACATCACATAATATCTCATCTTTGAAGGGCTTGATGTCATTAGCCAAGTGACACTGTTGTCTAATGCGGAGATCGCTCCCTTGGTGGAGCCATCCAATGGTGTACAACTATGGGTGTGGTGTTGTTGGCAGAGCCAACCGCTTGACGACCTTTATTGAGATGAGGTTCTTCTAGCTACCACTATCAACAATGAAGTGCACCAAAGTACCCTTCACCCACATTTGTGAATGAAAGAGGCACTCGCCTTCCTATGGTTCATCAGGTTCGCCAGGCTGGACCTTGGTGGTGGTAGCAATGGTGGCACTTGGTTCTAAATCAATGATCTATCTCCCTTTTTTTGGTTTGGACTCAGAGTCAGAGCCTACATCTGATTCAGAGGCTTTCACCTCAGCCACCAACGACTTCTTTGAGTGGAATTCAATAGTGTTATGCCAGGGGATCTTATGGAACTCGCACCATTTCCCAATGTCTTTCTTTGTCTTCCCATTTTCCTTCTTTGTTTGTGGTTTGGAGTGGATGTCCTGAGTCTTTCCATCCTTGCTCTACCCTTTGTTTTGTGGGTTGGGGCCGACTTGCCCTGCTTCTGCAATGAGGGGTTTACAAACCCAAACGGTTGCATCTTCTGTTTAATCTTTTGCTCTATTTTGACAACATATCGATAGGTCGCACCCAAGGATGAGATGTCCATGAACTCCATTTCTGTCTAGATGTATCTATGTATACCACCACAGTACTTGAGCACCATATTTCACTTAAAGTCTTTGATACCCATCTTGGTGCGCAAGGTATGGAAGACATTGGTGAACTATGGCACTGTTTCGTCCCTTTCTTGCCATAGTGTGGTCCATCTTGTATATAAGTCGTCATAACTTCCAACATGGTAGTATTGTTCCTTAATATCATCTATGAAGGAACCCCAAGTGGGTGCAACTACAAATAATGTAGATCCCTTTGTTTCCTTTTGCTCATAGAAAGTCTCCCACCAATCTTTGACATGGGGGATGACCTTAAGGAGCACAAATGTAATCTTTTCTCTATCGAAAAAGTTGTGGACAAAAAAATACATTTCTAGAAGGTTTAACCATTTTTCTACAACATCTGCATCTATTTGATCTTCAAATATAGGAATATCAAAATTGATTTGTAGTTTGAATGGGGCAGTGCCTCCGCTTGAGGAAGATGTGTCGCATGTTGGCAGTTGTCGAAGGATTTGTGCAAAGTTATCCATCATCTTGTTCCTTTTTCACAAGAGGGATTCCTCGAGAAACAATTTAAAGGGATTTGTTTCCCCATTGCATCTCTTTTCTTCCCCCATGGGTGGTCATCGGGTTCGGAGAGGCCGATCTTGCAAAGGATCAACTGGTTCGAGTCCCAACTGCTTATACCCTGACCTCGTTGGGGACATGCACAGAAAAACAAATGAAGAGCAGACCGCTCTGATACCACTGATCTAGATTTATGAGTGGAACAAAATGAAACATAGATTTATAAAATTAACACAGGTACATAGAAAACAATAACAAAGATATAGTGGAACTTAACTTCTATTCAATAAAGAAATATGTTGAAACTGTAAATAAAGATATAGTGGAACTTTAAATTTCTATTCAATAAAGAAATATGTTGAAATCGTAAAACGCAAAATGAAACAATCTTGCTCAAATAGTGGTAGAAGCTAATTCTCCAGAAGAGATGTGTTTATCACCGAATTCTCATTCAAGCATTACCTACACAAGAACTCAAAGCATCAAAACAGAATGAAGTCATTCATGGCACTAGATTAAATTTACAAAGACCCAAAAAGGGTCAAAACTATACAAAGTAACCAAAATTGAAGGGCGCTTTACAAAACTGTGCATGCATATGCTGAACATAACGGTATTTCATGCGCCAAGATGCAGATGCATGACGCTACGCAATGGGTAAGAAAAACCCGCGGCACTTAAACGACGCGATTTATTGAAATTACACGGCCTCCTTAACCACTAATGGATCAAGCCGATTTGGATATATAAAATCTGGAGTCAATCCTCATGGTAGGTCACAAGACCCACTAAGCCCTAAAGAGCCCCTTTCACACCTCAAAGGAGTTACATAATCACCCAATGCTATGCTATAAAATCCATGAAGAAACATCATTTTCTCAAGGAATTTCATGTAATGTTATGTCGCTTAGATTGTTTCCATGGACTCACTTCTTGACAATAACACATTAGCACCATTTCATTGAGCTATCCACCCCTCTTGAGTGGATATGCCTTGAGTTCTTTCACCATCATTCCCATTTTCTCTCTACTGTAAGGAGAGTAAGTTTGTGAGGGCCTCAAGAGCCTTCCTTTGGAGGAAGAAGGAACACAATTCCCTTTCTTCATTGTACTTTGATTTCATCAATAGATTTCAAAACATTGGCAGGATATTGGTCCATCAGTTTGTTATTTCCTTCATATGCCCATAGTCTTTAGTTTGTTTTAATTCTAATCTTTGTTTATAGTTTTGTTGTTGTTCTTTCTAACTCTTTCCTCTACAACGGTCATGCCTAGCAAGATCTAATCACACCCTTTATTTGCTCACCTGAGTGATTTAATTGTACTGTTGGTGGCTGCTAATACATCTCTTGATCACATTACAATGAGGCCTCCAAGACTTTTAGCATCAAGAAGTAACAAAACCCTAGGACATCCAGAAACCCAACCTAGAAGATGAAGTGCCGCATCATGTGGTTCCCAATGGGGTAAGTTGGTACATCAACTTCTCGGGTCAGAATTTTGCATACGATCTTCGTTTTAGGATGACGATAGACCAAGGCTGGAAAGGTCTATCCATAGTCACATTTCTTTCATACTGACCTCCATATGCAATGTGGGATTGTGGCGGGTCTAAAACGTTGTTTAGGCTTCCAAAACTAATTCTAAGTTTAGGCCCCGGGTGCCTAGAAAATGCCAAGATAAAACTCAGAATTCCAAGATGAAAGTTGTATGCAAGCCAACTAGAAGAGGTGGGTGGCTACCATTATCCATCTGGATCAATCAAGCTCTTCAAGGATGAGGTACCGTGTGATACAATTCCAATTTGAAGTTTATGATGTTCTTTAAGACAACCATATGTGTGGAAACAACATGCTATATATGAGAGTCTCTGACTCACAATGTCATACTTAGGAGGTCAACTCTATAGGGCAAATTGTAGGTATTCCAACTAATTCCACTCCCATTGTTCCACCAAAATGGTGCCACAAGGTAATCTCTCAAACCACAAGTTTTCCCTCTTCAAGATCCAAATGGAGATGAATAGGAAGGTCACTCTAACCACCATAGCCTCGACTCGTGGACCTTATATCCAATAGAAGTAGGTCAACAAAATTGTATAGGAGCACAAAGATATTTCTTCTTCACCTACTATGGTGCCTCTACACCACCACATCCCATTATCTCCATTGACTTGGTGCCTCGATGCTCCCTTACTCCAAAGGGTCCAATCTATAGACATTCCCTTCTAGGGAATGTGAGTCTTCCACATTCTCAATATAATCCTGATCAGCCCAAGGACTGTGGTAGAGAAGTTGGCATATCATTCCCTTGAGTTGTGTAGGTTGAGAGGAAAGAGACAAGTGGATTGGAATTGTTGTAGGAGTTAATATATTGTGATTTTGTTAGGAAATTGTGTTGTGTGAGAGGACTAGAGCCAACCATAGGATAACTGCAACTTTGTGGGCTTGTAGCCTTAGCTTGGGAGTGTTGTTGTTGCAAAAAGAAGATAGGAAACATTCATCCTATGGTTGGTGGACCATCTGCACCCGCAACCGGGCCAGGCTTTTTTCATATAGATAAGTGTTATGAATTATGTTTGATTTTGATGTTTTAATGATGTTGGTTATGTTATGGATTAAATGTTTTGGTTACACATACACACACACATGCATGCATTTGTAATTATGCATGATTTAATTATATTGCATAATCCCACTTGTCATGTTGCATGACTATAGCAAAATTTGTTGGACTCAAATAGTCAATGAATAATCCACTTCATGGGGAACCTCCTTTACAATAATATATTCAATTCACAATACAAGATGCCTATACAAGTGAATCTCCTTTATTATAAATAAGAGATAAAGTGAGCATGATGTAACATATCCTAAGCTTCCGACCTAATCATAACTAATAAACCAATAATAAATGAGCAAGTTAGGGTCTTAACATAGGGCCTTAGGGGCCTTAACATTAGCCCCTCTTTAAAAAAAATGTGCGTTCCTTCAAAGCTTCAGTGAGGGTGTTTCTTCATGAACTATTCATTTTCCCATATAGCTTCTTCTAGAGGCATATTATCCACTTGATTAATAGGGTAATTCATAATGGTTCTATTCAGAAGATATATAAAATGTTGATCTATAATGTTTTCTAGTTCAAGAATCAATTTCCTTCATCTAATTCTAGAAGTTTTGGCTGCACTAGCACAGTTTGTCCCAAAACCTTTTTAAAGCAAGATACATGAAAATTCTAAGAATGCTCAAGAAGGATTATCTAACTCATACACCAATTGTCCAATATTGCAAATAATCTTGCAGGGTCCATAAAAATTTGGAGCAAGATTCTAGTGGTAGTATTATTCTTTGTTTGAGAGTAGACTACTTATAAGGTTGTAGTCCGATTGTCGCTTATCATGTTTTATTCCATTTGAAGGTTTTCCTTAAGAATTGTTAAAGTTTCTTTAGTCTTCTCTATAATTGACTCTATGTCTTGTACTTTGGACTGGTTCTATAAAAAGTATGAGATACTAGAAGCTAGATATCCATAAAGAGCTTCAAATGGGGGACATCTTAGTAGATGTATGATATGTGGTATTATACCACCATTTTGATAAAGGAAGCCACTTCACCTATTTTGTTTGAATAATAAATAACGTGATATAACCTCTAAACATTTTTAATTATTCTCATTTGACCATCCTCTGCTTGTGGATGATATGTTGAACTCAGAGTTAGTTTTTAATCACTGGAATAAGTAACTGGTTGGTTTTGTACTGCTGGACATGGGGTCGCATTCCTATCATACCAATATAACCTCTGTGTTCCATAATGCATGCCCCTTTCTGCTGTGCACACAAAAATCGGGAGATTTGAACTCGAACCTCATCAACATAACATCTCCTCATCAATGACATTCTACACTGAAATGGGTCAACTCATAGCTAGTGTTGTTCTAATCATCTTCTATAATTTTCCCAAATATTTCTTTGTGAATTTTGTGATCTCATTAATTACTATTACTTTAGGAAATCCATGAGGCGTATGAATTCCTTCATGAAAACTTATGTCACTTGACTTGTCGTATATGTACTTTGAATTCCAAAAAAATGTGCATATTTTGTGAGTCTATTAACTACCACACAAATGACAACCTTATCTTCTAATTTCAGTAAAACTGTAATGAAATCCATTGACATCGCTCCATTTGATTTGGTATGTCTAAGGGATGAAGCAACCTTGATTTTTTACTACCTCTCCTTTATTTCTTTGGAAAACCCAACATTATCTTACAAATTTTTTAATATCTCTTTCTTTCATATTCCTTCCCTAATTTTTTTATCCTTTGATATGTTGTAAGGAAGGCTGGATGTCCTACCATCGGAGAGTCGTGAGACTCCTTTAATATTTTTTTCTTCAAATTTGATTGAGGACATAAAAGGTTCTTACTCCTTTAAAATTAAAGGATATATCTCTTCCACTCTCATTGTTCCATAGAATTCATCCCTTCCTTTATACATTGTCTATTTGTCTAGTACTATTGTTATTTTTCTATTTATGGAGAGATTCTTCCAACCACACAAGAATGGAATATATAATGGATATAAACTTGAGGTTTCTTCTATTCTATAAAGGGCCTTGATGCCACATTTTCTTCCCTTTTTTAAAATTATTTCAAAATCGAACCCTTGCATTTTTGCTACCCCATTGTTGTTCTTTTGATGACAATCTTTTCTTCCAAAAGTACTTTAGGATATCATGGTCTCAGATGGACTTTAAAATGTCTCCAAATGAGATATTGTCACCATTTTTATTGCATGTAAAACTACTTCTGTCATTTATTTTTCTATATGTAGATTTCTACCTGCCATTTCCCTTGAATTTGGTTTTAATTTCAGCTCAATGGTCTCCTTTGTTAGTGTATTGCTTCAAAAATTCTTGTCCCCGATGTATCACATTCAACTATGAATGTTTCACCAAATTAGGTTTTGCTAAAACTAGTGTAGACAACATGGCATCCTTTAAGAGTGAAAATGCCAAGGTAGCCTCTTCCTTCCATACAAGGGAATTTTTCTTCAAGAGAGATGTCAGTTGGCCTACAATACATGCATAATCTTCTAACAAATCCAATAATATTGTGTAAGACCTAAAAAATCCTCTAAGACTCTTGATGTTCTTAAGAAAAGGCCATTTTGCAATAGCTTCGATATTTTGAGGGTCCACCTTAACCCTTCCTTGAAAAAAATATGACCCAAATTACTCTCTACTCTTGTTTCCAAAAGAACATTTGGATCTTTTTACATATAATTGATTATTCTCAAGAATTTGTAGAACTTTATCCACATGTTTAATGTGGTCTTCCCATGATTTTCTATAGATAAGTATATTATCAAAAAAAACCAACACAAACTTTCTAAGTTGTGATCAAAAAATTGTGTTCCATGAGGCTTTGAAAAGTAGAAGGAGGATTAGTTAAACCCAAACAACATGACCAAGAACTCATAGTGCCCCCTTCACGTTCTGAAAGTTGCTTTGGGAATGTTTATTTTCTTAATATGATTTGGTGGTATCCCAATTTAAGGTCTAACTTTGTAAAATAAGCTACTCCATGAATCTTATCCACATTAGATCATTAATATTTGGAATAGAGAATTTATCCTTGATGGTGATTTTGCTTTTAGATCTCTTAATCAAGACACAACCTCCAAGAATTATCTTTTCTTCCCTCATAACCTGAGATGAAAATGAACTCCTGCTTGGTTGAATCATAATTGAATCTATCATGTCTTGTACCATTTTCTCAATATCCCCCTTTTGATGATGAGGATATATATAAGGTCTTTTATTAGGATGAGTACTTCTAGGTATTAGGTATTAGTTCAAATTGATGTTCATGATCCCTATATGAAGGTATCCCTTTAGGAATTTCTTGAAGACCCTATGGTTCTTTTCTTAGGTGCATTTTAATTCCTCTACAATATTTTCATCTATGTGCTTTACTTCCATAGAATAAAGTCTACCCACAACTCACTTACTACCCTTTTTTAGGAGCTTTCCATTCTATGAGAGTTGATGACCTGGGAAGGTGAAAATTTTAACCCTTTGGGTTCATGTTGAATTCGTTCCAATTCAAATCTCATGAACAATTCCTTATAATTTGTAGAAACTGTGACTGGAGCAAGTATTCTCAACCATTGAATCCCTAGAAAAACATCTACAACTCCAATGGGAATGGCATGCATTAGGATTTCTAAGTTATATTCTCCATACCAAGTTTAATGTTGTGTAATTTTCCTCCACAATCAATACTACCACCATTAGCAACTAAAACCTAAAAATTTGTCACCGATACGTAAAACAAATTGAGGTTCTCTATTAATCCTTTATCAATGAAGTTATGGGTACTCTCTAAGTCAATAAGGACTATGACCCTTTTCTTCTAAATGTATACTACAATATTAAGGGTTTTAGGTGCCGAAAAACCTACCAATGCGTGAAAAGATATTTCACACCTGTCACTATTGTTCAAAATTTCTACATCTTTTTCCTGCTCTTTTAAGTTCACAACTTATTCCTCATACATTTGTACAGATACCTCCATTTCCTCTTCATCATTATTCTCCAAGGTGAACAATTTGTTTCTTGACATTTATTCCATTTTGACCATGTTAGGGGACCTAACCCCTCACGTAGGGTAGAATAATATGACCATGTAATAAAAAGTCAATATTAATAAGGCCCAACAACAAGGGAAGAATAAGTCCAATGTAAGTTAGCATCTAATAGAAGCTTTCGCGCCTAGAAGGATCTTCCTCTAGATTTGTCTCATAGACATATTTAGTATGTAAATAGGAGTCGAGGGTATTTTTGAGAAAGATATGAAAATGATCTTACTCAAGCATTTTCGAATATCACTAGGCTATGTGAGATAGGTGGGATTATCACTCTATGTTTATAGCCAATAAAAATAACATCCTAACTCACAAGTATTAACACTACTAGTGCTTTAGGCTAGTCTTTATCAACCAAAATCTTGCAGAAATTCAATTTTATGTAATTCTTTCCTCAACATATCGCTTGCTGAAATAAATGTAAAGATAGGAGTAAAGTCACCAAGATGATAATCAAGCATAACTGAGACATAAAAGAAATCCTTTATTTCATTCAAATTCACCAAAGAGTCATTTCTTTACAAAATCTCTCATGTAAATTTTGGACCAAAGTCAAACTTCCATCAGGGATGTCTAAGTTTGATGGAACATACAAAAGGACTCCTCTCATAAAACCAAAATCAAATTTCTAAAAGATGGATCATCTTGCCACATATATTTTCCCACTCGACTCTACACAATAGCCTTTGTCAACCATGAAAACTAATCTACAAAATGCAAGTCTAAACAGACTGTCAAAGATAGATCAAAACCTCTGGAAAAAAAGTGTCTGGATTATTTGATTCAACCCTTAATATTGTTGTCTACAACAGACTCTACTATCATAAAAAGAGAATTAGGTTTGTGATGAATAAATAGAATGAATGAAACCTAACTATGTCAACATAAACTCAAAGAGCAAACCTTAGTATGATTTTGCTTCTATCATCCTTTGCTCCTCCCTTTCCTTTTGCTTTTTAACAATTTAGAATTGGTTGAGGTAGTTGAACCAACTCATTAGTTAAGTTAATTAAAAGATTCAACCAACTTTAGTTAGGGGAAAAAGTAATAATCATAATAAGTGGTATAAATATATATACAACTAGTAGGTGGGACCCCTTGTGACTCCTTTAGTTCATAAATAATCGTAAATAACGATCATAACATGACCATTAGTTAAGTAAAACACACCTTCCCAGGTTCCCATCAACATATTCACTTTTGATAATTTAGCTCATGATATTTGGAAATTATTTTCAAAAAATATTACTCATATATCCAAAATAAAACATGATGTCCAAAATTTCATGAAGTCAACTGTCATAAAAAAAAAAAAAACTTTAAAGCCATATTTTCCACTTTTGAGATGCAAACTTTCCTTGGATTGATGTTGTCACCCCTGATTTTCCCCAATTTGACTTTGGTTGTGCGAGCCTTTGTGGCCTAATTGTTACACGTCAGAATTGCTCAGTTGGATAAGTGTCGCGTGTTCCTTACAACTTTTGCAAGCGTCGCAAGTTGGTCACTAGTGTCGCAGACGATGTTCACATACCGCCGCGATAATGACACTAAGGAGACACTTATAACATCTCACATGACTGGATTTGAAGGAGGAGAACCTGACCCATCAAGTCAAAACAACCTTTTACACCAAAGCACCCAAAAACCGAAGTTTTGAGAGGAGCCCCCTTACACTATCCCCGGAGCGCTTGGGCTACCCCCAATACACGCCGTGCTATAACGCTTCCCCGGCCTTTGAGGGGAGCGCTATAGATTTTGAGGGCACCGGCGCCCCCTAAAGCCTACCAGAGAGCGCTACAACGCTCATGGCCCTTTGAGAGAGCTGCTACCTATTCTCGCTAAGAAAGTTAAACCTGAGATGAATGGGAAGCATCTTTTCATTCGTGGGAAAGTTGGATTCGAATCCCTAATAAATCCATGATCCTAGGGTAGATCCTCTCAACCGCTGAGAAAATCCTCACCTTCCCCAAAGATATCTCATGGTTAAAGCCTCCAAGGCTATATAAGGGTGATTTCTAATGGTGAAAGGGGACTGGTAAGAGAGAATCATACCAAACTTAAGTGGGATCTCATGAGTGTGTATGGATCAGAAATAGAGAATGCCAAACTTATGATCCCATAAGTGAGGACTGCAGAATTGAAGAATCACACCAAACTTAAGGATCTCATAAGTGGTGTTGGAGCCGAGCACAGGAGAAAGAATTACATATGAAACTTAGGATCTTGGAGGAAACTTGCAGTCGACCAAAGGAGAGCAATCATTGAAGCTGCTATTATCCGTGTTGTGGATATTTCATGCAAGGGTTAGACTAAGAGGACTTGACGTAGCCGTCGTGACTCGTGATCTAATGATTGTGGGTAATCGGCCAAGGCTCAAGTATTCCTACTAATATGACAAGCTTGGACTGCTTTCTTTCTAGTTTGTGTGTTTGATGTTGTATAAACTTATCATTTATTGGTAGATCTATTTTCGGCCAATGTCGAGAGTAAGAAGTGGTCAGATTCTTTGTCCACGTACTCCCAGGAGCAAAAGGGATTGGAGCTAACTCTCGAGCGCAAGTGTGACAAACGCCGGTTAAAAGGTACTCTCTATCATCCTTCCTTCTCATGCATTAGGCTTAGATATAGATTTTGAAATGAAGCCGCTGTCCATGATAAGCATTTTTTCCTGCCTAGGGTTAAGGTCAAGCCTTTTAGAGGTCGACTCACTTGTCCGCAGTAACTCTTCCTACAATGAACCGGCTAATTCCATCAGAGATAGCCCCTAATCAAAACCTCTTTGTTTTGATTTTTCTCCCTTCATTGACCTTGTTCTGTCTCCTCTTTGATTGTTTTAGACCGGTTTACCTCTTTGATTAATTTCATGAGCTGATTGGCTCCTTACCTGTGTAACATTCTCCAATCAGCATATTTGTTAAGCTCAGATCTCAACTTTTGAAATTTCTTGACATTTCTGATTCTTAGACTCCTCGGGCTCTCACCTAGTAAGTTATTATCAGAGCTTTGCTTCTAGTAGCCTTTACATTGCAGTGCTATAACGCTTCTTTCCTCGGCAACAGAGCTACCAAATTTCTTTGGCCCAAAACCTCCACAATTGCATTTTCAGTATTTGCCTTTGTGGCTCTTTCCAATGAGTGATCTAGTGAGTCAATTTGTCTCCCTTTTAGCATTGACATCTATCTTGTTGAGGAATAAACACCTTGTTGATTGGATCTTGTAACCTTCTTCACCTTTTGCATTGAGTTTTTCCTATTTGAGTGAAGCTTGAAACCCATGCATTGCTTTCTCTTCAGTTGAGTAAAACCTGGGTGAAGGTCATCAAAGGCCCAATGCACTGATTCTGTTTTCAACAAGTTCATTTGTTCTTCAACCTTTGTTTTCGCGTGAAGTTTGTTTTTCTTTGATTGCCTTCTCTCATTCGCTTAATTGCTATTACTTAAGGGTGCATTGTCTATGGACTTTGCTTGTTTGCCTATTTCCATTCATAAATTTCGAGAAGATACTCATAGCAAAGATAAGCATCATGATTGTATTGATCATACACACAAACAATAAAGATATCTTAAGGATTGATTGGAGCATATTGGAAGGCATTTAAAAGTTTTTTGCATTACATCACGATTTGATTGAGAAAAAAGAATTGGTTGAGAGCATTCAGAAGTTGTGCTTGTTAGTGAAAGAACTCTCCCCATATTAGATGTTCATCAAAGGAAATGATTGTTTATCATGATCGATGCATTCTTTGGGTCCTGAAATAGAATTTCCATTTGTTTCACTTCCATGCACCCTTTATGAAGAACAACCATTAAAATCAACGTACTAATTAAAATTTATCTAGAACTTTTCTTTGATAGAATCCTCCACCAACAAAAGAGAGAATAGGTGTAGTACTTGGATTAGGATGTGAGCATAAACTCTCCAAAGTTGTCAAAATGAACATTATCATCCTGAGATAGGAAGAAAATATAGGCTTTCATCAGATAAGTTCCGCTCTCGATCCCTCACACAGGGTTACGCACGAAGCCGTATCTGGTAAGCTTTGGCGGGGACTAACTCTCCGCGGGTTTAACCATTGTGGTGGTCGGATCGTGACATGGGGATCACTTTGAGGTAAATCCACAATTACCGCTGAAGCTTCTTATTGGTTTCGCTTGATACTCCCCGGCCAGACGCTCGATCAACCGTCAATCGCTCCTTCAGGTTGACCGGCGAATTGCAACCTTAGTGGCTATTAAGTAATCTTTGTGGTTCTTACACAAGGTGACGGTGACGGAAGTCCTTTTACTGCACTGAGCGTATTACATTACAAACTCACCTACCCTTTGAGGTTAAATCCACAATTACTACATGGAAGCCGGTAAATTCAAGGCGTAAGTCCGCTAAGTAGGTCACCATTGTAATCGCTCCAATTCTATCCCCGCCTTTCCTGACTTGATCAATGCCGACGTTGGATTTCATCACCAACTAAAATACTAATGTTAGTTGGTCATGTTTGTTTGGTTGTGATTCTTAGATTCTATTAGCTGTGAGCACGCTTCTTTTACTTCTAGTGGACCTTAGGTTGTTGTTAATGGTATCAACTCGAGCAATTCAATGGAGGAACCCCTCTTCCTGGGGAACCTTATACCTTTCCTTCATTTGGAAACTTTGGTCCTCCATATGTTACACTGAAGTCTTCCCAGACTCACTATCGGATTACCATTTTGGTTGTTCCCAACTCCGGTGATCCCAACTCGCCAATGTCTCAGTTGCACCTAATACTTTGAATGTCAATACACCACCCAAACATCAAACTCACGTCGACTTTTCACCTTCCTCGCCCATCAAGTCTCCTTCCAATTCTCCTTCTTCTCCTAGTGAAATCTCTAAAGCAAGTAGCCAGTTGATAAGAAGAAGACAAAACGGAAAGAGAAGAAGAAGAAGAGCTTAAAAGGACTAAGACCCTAACAATATCATATGTTGGCTCTAAGAAACCGGTTATTGTTAATAGTACTGGAGTGTTGATGAGATCAACAAGATTGAAAGAAACAATCTAAAACCTAGCCCCTTTATTATACTTTGTATAAGGGGACTAATTCTCAGGGATTGCCCCGGCCTTACCTGTGTCTTAGAAATGTGGTCCTCCACACATCAACCGCCAATCATGTCACATGATAATTCTCAAATAGTGATGTTCAGTTGGTAAGAAGAAGAAAAAACCGCCAAGTTCCCTGTATGTTAAGTGTGCGATCATTACTTCCTACCTTGTCCGTATGGATGAGGCTTCTCTTTGGAAAATCCCAACTCTTAAAAGGTTATCATAAGATTCACCCATCATTGGTTGATGGACTGGCCAATCCGGCCCCATCCCCCTACAATTGTTGATCGTGGTCAATCTATTTCCTCGGGATTGAACCACACAAACCCAAGTAGCTGGATCCAGCTTCCATCATCGGGACACTCTCGTCATCAAAGAGTGATGCCAAAGTGGTTTAATCCAGCTTTACCATCGATAGATCCCACCTTTGACGAAAGTGCTAAAGTTGGTCTATCCAAGTCCAATTATTGGTTGATCCGATCCAATCATCGGTCGATCCTACTCTCTCTAGAGAGTAAACCCGATAATACCCATGTTTTTTCTAATACATACTCTACCATGTTGGGGGAATTCTGCCTCCTGTGAACCCCCAAGTAATGAGGCTATCCTTTTGATTGGGCGCTTAATCGATCTGCTCTTTCCTCCCTACATTCCTTTCCTACTACGATGTGTCTCATGGCTCCGACGTTACTCAAACGTTGATAGACGAAGGTGTGTCCGCTAGTATTTTGTCCTCTATCGCTTGACAAGCTTTGGGTTATCCTAATCTTATGTCGGTTACCCAGACTCTATTAGCTTTTAACAAAAGAAATATTCAACCTTTAGGGACACTTCCTCAGTTTCATGTAACTTTGGGAGGAAAACTGTCTTTATCGATGTCATGGTAGTCCCGAGACCCTTGGATTTCTTTACCATTACGGGATTATGTCTATGCTATGAAATCTCTTGTATCCACTCTTTTCCTTGCAGGATATCTTTCCTCACGATGGAAGAATTGTAATTATTGATCAACTTTCATTCATCGCCTCTAACTGGGTTACCTCCCTAAGTATTTTATATGCAGATAGTATCAAGCCCACCAGATGTCAATTATGTGGCATCATTTCATGACCTCAACTCCACGACGGATCCTGTGAGGTTGACATGGTGACCCTTCGGTAGGGAGTTATTGGAGCCTCGACTTTGCCCTCGGCCATGACCTCTACATGTGTTCCTCCGGTGATTCTCCATCCGACCTATCATCTCTTGGAATCCATGACCGAAGTTTTGTCCCTTGACATGGTATCCTTCCAGAGCATTATCCTCTTTGAATCCATGATCAAGAAGAGTGGGTTTACGAGGATAGTTTTTTTTTCTTTGTGGCAAGATCGTTAAATGAAACAGAGGCCACTAGCCGTTGGGGCACCACGAGCATAGTTTCTCCGTGGTAAAAGCCTGCTAAAATGAAACAGGCTAATAGATTTCATGCTGGGGGTATGTAACGAGCATAGTTTCTCTCTTCTCCTCGTGGCAAGCCTGCTAAAATGGCTTAGGTCTTTGAGCATAGTTTTCCTTGTTGCAAGCTCATTAAAATGAAACAACAATCTGGGGAACGAACCTGGAACCTTTGAGTATAGTTCTTTTCTCTTCTCGGTGTCAAGCTCGTTAAAATGAAATAATCACCTCTCCCTTCGTTGAGTCTTCACCGTGATCTCAGAGATGTCAAGTCGAAGTCAATACTGTTAGGGACTCGCTTTTAACCTTTCATTTCATCCACCAGATCCTTTTCCATCTAGCAAACGGTGACAACCTCAAAGTCGGGTTGAATGAATTGAAGCTTTGGGGTAAGGTTCCACTTTGATGGTTATTTCATTATGGAGTCAAGCCACCAAATTTCGTCAGCACTGAAAGCTTAGTCTTAGTTCTTTCTCGTGGCTCAGAATACATGAGAATGTAACTGGTAAACTTTTATCTCTTTTCGAACCTCAGACGGATACAACACACACGAAAAGGGAACCCCACTCGAGTCTCCTTTAAACCCTTTAGACTCTTAAATATGAAAATTTCGTCGAGTGATCTTGCTTCCTTCACACTCAAGGTCGTAAAGGGCGCCTTCGAGCGATATTTAACCCTTCGTCCTCGCTGACCAATCAGACGGGGCAGACCCAGAGAGTCTTTACATTTTTCCAAACTCATAACTCAAAAACCTTCGAAGTTGCCTGGACTCATTAGCACACACACGATGTATCTATACTGGTCTGATCCCTTTACTTCTTCCTCGGCTCTCGTTAAACAAAGGAAGAGGAACTACCGAAGGTGAGTTATATCGTAGCATGTGTTATCCTCCTCGAGCTCATTTAAACCAAAAAGAGGTACTCACCCATCTAGATGGGGAAATTGGAAAGGAGGCAAGCTGGGCAGCCTCTTTGAGAATGCCACCTAGCACGCCTTAGAGTCGCCTTTGAATACCTGTGACTTTGTCATCTGCCATACTATAACCAATAACCTCGTGACCGGTGCCAATATTTGAGTATCTTCACCTTTGGGTCACCCAACGCAAGCCACAGTATTCAATACAATTTTAAATTCATATGTCATGTTTGTCAAGCAGCTCCCTAAGTATTCAAGGGAAGTATCCGCTTCTCGAGTCATCCATCCCAAATATCTGCCTCAAAACCTCGTGGTTTACCATGTCCGCTGATCTACCTTCCAACTACATCTCTATGTCTCGCTTTCTGTGGTCGTTGATGGGGATACATCAAGGTCCTCCCTCGACGAAGTCTATTCCTCGCCGACTTCAATACATTATCCGGGAACTAGACTTAGAACTATTTAGTACTTTGGGACTGTGATGCCTCAATGGCAGCCTCCTCACATTCGGGATAAAGAGGGTTCACATCATTGACCTTCCTCGATCGAATGATTCCACCTGCGTTCGAATTTCAGCTCATTTTTTCACATTCTTTAGAATGTACTAGGGTACCTTGGGAATCATTGATTACTAATGGTGATCCTCGTGACTTGTTAACGGTTCACACCCATTGACCGGGTAATCAAGTGGTTTCGCCATGCCTCGACACCAAGACATCTATTCGCATGGTCGAATTCATACCATATTGGGATTGGTAAGAAGACCCTGGGTTGGGGGATCACTTTGATATATACTTTGCCCGTGATGTGAAGGAGTTTTCATTGGACAAATAACACATACACCGTTACATAGATCCACTTTGTATTGGTCGGCTATGTCTTATCATCTCGTAAATCCACTGCATTCTCTGCATACGACAAAATTGAAGTCATCATAGTATAGATCCACATTGTATCTTGGTGGCTATACCTTTTATCAATACAATTATGGATCCAGCGGTATTTTATGGCGGCCATATCTTGTAAGTCTTGATCACCCGCTATAGCATGCCTGCCTTGGGTTTTTAAATATGCCATGATATTTGTTGATGTTTGTGTGAAGCTTCTACCAGGTTCTCCGACTACATACCCTTGCTTTGAGAATCTACAAAATATTCTGGCCACTGGCATCTTCTAACTCATACTTTGGGGCATTCTCACATCGCCAAAATTGCCCAGTTTTCGTAAGTGTCACATCTTCCTACAACTTTCGCAAGTGTCGCAAGTTGTAAGGAATATGTGACATTTACGACAATTGAGAGGGATATGAGACACTTATAACATCTCACATGACTTATCGGAAGGAGGAGAACTGATCTAATCAAGTCAAAACAACCTTTTACACCCTCAAAGTACCCCAAAAACCGAGTTTTGGAGGAGAGAGCTCCCCCTCTTACACTATCCTCGGAGCACCACGCTTCCCCAATACACTCCGCTGGAGCTGCTATAGCCCCTCGGCCCTTTGAGGGAGCGCTTATAGATTTTGAGGTATACCGGGCTCTCTAAAGTTTTTACTAGGGAGCCGCCATAACGCTCTGATGGCCTTTTTGAGAGAGCACTACCTATTCTCATTGTTAAACTGTAGGAGATGAATGGGGGAAGCATCTTTCATTCGTGGAAAGTAGTTGGATTCAACTCTAGTCCAAATGGCGATCCTAGGGTAGATCCTCCTCAACTCAAGGAGAAAATCCCCACCTTCCAAAGATATCTCATGGTTAAAGCCTCTCCAAGGCTATATAAGACAGATTTCTAATGGTGAAAGGGGGACTAAAAGAGAGAATCATACCAAACTTATGATCTCAAGGAGAGTGGATATGGACTGCAAAATAGAGAATGTCAACTTATGATCTCATAAGTGAGATCGCAAATTGAATAATCACACCAAACTTATGATCCCATAAGGGAGACGTTGGGATTTATAATAGGAGAAAGAATGGAGCATATGAAACTTATGATCTTGGGAGGAAACCTTCCTACCCAAAGGAGAGCAACTTCACAAAGCCACATCCCAGTTGTGGATCTTTCTCCATGCAAAGGTTAGGACGTAAGAGGACTTGATGAAGTCGCCGTGACTCACATCTATGATTGTAGTAATCACTGCCGCTATTCCTCATTACTACGACAAGCTTAGCCCGTTTCTTTCTAGTTTGTGTTTGATGGTATAAACTTGGTCATTTATTGGTAGATCCGCTTTCAAGCTAATGTCAAGAGAGTAGGAAGTGGTCATCTCGCTTTGTCCACGCATCTCACACCTCAGCGAGGAGCAAAAGGATTGGAGCGCAACTCGGAGCGTGCAGGGACAAACGTTGGTTAAAAGGTACTTCTATCATCCTTCCTTCTCATGCATCAGGCTTAGATAGATTTGAAAGGAAGTCAGTGTCCATGATAAACATTTTTATGTCTAGGGTTAAGGTCAAGCCTTAGAGGTCGATCTACTTGTCCGCAGGCAGATTTTCCTACAACACTAATCTCGTTGATCACGTGGGAACAATCGTCCCTCAAATGCATCCGGGAAGACACAGATTTGTCAGAGCCATTGGAGGGTGAGGAAGGGGCAACAATGGATTTTCCTTTGTCAAGGGCATGGTGGGCCTCAGTTTTCAATCTCTTGCTAGCATGGGAGGATTGCACTAGCGAGTGGTCAAGGACAGCTTGGACAATGGGGTTAATAGGTGGAGGAACATGCAAGGACAAGTTGGTCCAGCCACGATGTTGGGAGACTGCCAGGTGGACAATCTCCTGCCATCCATCATTTTCAAGAACCTTGGGTTGCAATGAGACATGAGGAGATACGGGGATACCGAGGGCTTGTAGAACTTGGAAAGGAGGCCTTTTAGGCCTAGGTTGGAGCACTTCTTTCCCAATCCCAATCCAATTGAAAAATCCAGCCTGAAACAATTGGCCAAGCTCTTGTGAATCAACATCAAAATGTATGGAGAACCTTGGCCTTCTTGGGCCTCTGTTCTAATTACCTCTACCTCTATTTCCTTGGCCATGGCTACCTTGACTGAAAAAACTCATTACCGCATGCATAATTGATTAACAAATAGTATTTTAAATAACCATACATGACAACTCTTAAAAATATGAAAAATATTTGGCTTAGCAATGTATTAGACTCATGCAATCCAATCCATACAAATTGTTTTACTGTTTATCAATGAGCAGGGGGTGAAAAAGGTTTTGGAATATGAGAGGGGTCTATATTGAGAGAAACATGATAAAATGAGGGGGAGAATAACATGGTTACTTCTCAATGATAACAACAATCAACTGTAAAGCAAACCAATAAAACATCATTGTAATCCAAACAAGACACTGCCACTTTCAACTACTTTAACACCAAAATTCTCTTGACTGTAATCAATCTTAGAAGAGGGAGTGAAAAATGAATATGGGAAGGTGACAGGATTTGTAATTAGAGGAAAATGAAATGATGAAGGGGAAAAAGAGTGATTATTGTTCATAAAATTAATTAAGTGATCCCTAAAACATCATGTGAAAGGAGATGCACTAACCAACAATCATTGTGACCAAATAAAAATCACTGTGTATTTAACTAGTTCACTATTCATAATCAAATGTCCAACTCAGTTCCATCATAAGACAATATGCACTCCACACAATCTGTAAAGGAGTTTTGTTCCTTTCATTTATACACTTTGCATCTTATAACAATTCTCAAATAGTAACCATTTCCACTCTGTTAACCATCAGAATCAACCACTACCCATACCTTACTTCAATCAACAAATGCACTCAAAGTCATGTTTCCAAAATTAATAATGAAGTCACACTATCACTGCAATTGGGCTTGTCATTTAGAACACAATGATATTCATTAAACATATATGGAGGCAGTAAACCCAATAATCCAGATTAAATTGCAAAATCCGAATTGAAATTTAAATAGACAGACAACAACCACCATTCCAACACAAGATACGCACAGAATAATTCAATCATGCAAGTGTAATTATGTCACTGTATAAGCCCAATTCTATGTGACTCTAAAAAGTTGGGTCATCCATCCAACATGACGAGGTATCAACAACATGTCTATCTTCATAAAACAAATAACTGGATTGCCCCAAAATCATGCTTAAAACTCTGTGGCTATTTCTGAGTGTGCAACCCAAACTATCCATATTATACACAGTGCGCAGCCACCAAAACACCATGATGCAACATCTCCATTTTACAAAACCAAACACACAGTCACAGTAATAACTCAACCATCGTGTTGAGCCTTCAATCTAATACCGTATTGCTTCGGTTTAGTCAAACTGTAATCAACTATGATGTGTAAAAACTCAGGCTTATATAATCAAACAACCATAAGCATACAATGGATGTAGTTTCCACAGTAATCCCAGTTGCAATAATCATTCATCCCCAAAAGGAACTAATAGTTACATTGACCATTATTTCATTGTGTAGAAACACCACACACACAACGCGGTATGCTTGAGCAACATTAAGCAATTGCAATCAATGCCAGCTAAACATCCAAATAATCCTTAGTGAAAAAATACTAGCGACTGTGTATCAACCAACCAATTCACCACTGTCGTAACAATCAATCGACCTAACAAGCTATGGAAACCACATACCCACACATCAATTCGAATCGGGGAAGTGACCCTCTCAATTAAACAATACTGAGTTATTAAACATAAGGAGAGTGATTGTGTGTTTTGAATTGTGCAATTAACCACGCAGTGTTTACCATTTTATAATAGAGGTAGTGACTAGATACCAAACCAACAAGATTGGCACATGACCAACTGGGCGAGCTTGTACTAAAATTAGTCGATAATATACAACCATCCAACAAAAACCAAGTAGTAAACCCGACAGGCCAGGCCAATATT
>SNQJ01S0020952.1:18457-28754 GCA_010110895.2 Picea sitchensis
TATAAGTGTAAACAAGTCATTTTTCCAATATTTAATCATAAATTCACTCAAAAACACTAAAATAGATGCATTGGAAAATAATATGTCTAAAACCCATGTAATCATGAAAATGGTTTAATGTAAGGGTATGGGAAAGTGGAATGTGGTTATAAGTGAAGTGAAAGTGAAGTGAAAGGTGAAGTGGAAGTTTGGTAAAAATATGGTACTTTGGCGACCCAACAACCATTCAAATAATATGCTTGTTAAGATCTCAACATGTCATGTATGAGAATTGAACTTGGGTGGGGAGGATAACAAACATTCCTCCCGACCACCCAAGTTAAGCCTAGTTAACTAGAGTTCCATCTCCTTATAAGGGGATGGATTTCTTTTATTTTTAAATCAGAAGAGGATGCATCCAAGATACCAGGCTCAAGATGGATGTGGGGATTCATTTTGTTAACTTTGAAAAGGTGGAATCATTGTTTCAACCCCAAAATCAAGAGATCTACAATCCAAACTATATACCAAGTAAAAATGATATGCCTACCTTTAGAGTTTTTATCCTTAAACATATTCAGATCTATAAGAAATAGTCAAGGGAATTTTCTAGATGCAAACAAAAGTTATCAGAGGATGAATTTTTTAACAATAGCTCATAATTTAATGGAGGTAGATATGAAGGAGAGACTGGAGAAGTACATTGAAATAAAGGGTATGAATTGGTAGTATCCCCAAACCCTAGACTATGTGGAAATTCAATTTTATGCCTAAGGTGTCATATCCATGGCCAATAAGTGATTGTCCTACTAAGTAAAGTAGAAAATTGAATAAACAAAAATGGGGAATGGTTCAAGTTCTACCTATGAAATATTTAGGGGGATGTGACTCCCATTTCTTTTCAAGAAAAAAAATTCAAGTTTGGATGGCACAAAACATGATGTTACAAGGGGCATCATGTTTTGTGTCAACTTTGCATCAATGTTGCATTGACACTGCATTTCATTTTTCAATGCATGTTTTTCAAAGAATCATATTAGTTGTAGCATCCATGTTTTTAATCCCCAATTTAGTGATGAATAATGTAAATATGATATCTGGTCGTGGGCCAAGCAATATAATATGAAAATATTGTATATCAAAATAATAAAATAAAATTTAACTCCTACAGATGGACATGGATGGAGTCATGGGGGCTAAGTTTACATAAGAGGGTGGGTCCAAGGGATTTAAGGGGGGATTATTCATGTGTATTAATCCCAACCCACTTTCTAAAATTATTACTGTGTATGAACCTTATAATTTCCTTTTGAGTGTATTAAATCCTCAATCATTTAATACATGTAAGAGAGTTGGAGTGAAAATTAACTTCACATAGTTTTTGAGAACATGGGGTTGAGCACAATCAACATTGGGGACTGTGAAAGTCAACATGCATGGGTAAAAATGAAAGTTTAATGGGAATTGTAGGTGGTTTTTACATGCAGCTTTTGGGACAACAAGAGGAAGTTGAGTGTTGGAGATTGAAGGCATTCGTATTGGGGTTTGTGGGCATCTTCTTGGAGTTTTAGTTGCATGAAGAAGCATGTTGTTAGGCATGTAGAGTAATATTCGTATGTAATAAATTACCCTAGAGAAGTGAGCTTGTTGTTGTGAGTTTTCTTGTGGTAGCTAGCACCCTTGGAGTCCCCAACAAGAAATATTCCTAGCCAACCTGTGTTGGAGCCCTGGAAGGAACTGGGAATACCAGAGGGGTTGCATGCAGAGAATGGGGATCCCATTCCTTATGGTGTGAAGGTTGAGAGGAAGAGAGCTAGTGGATTGGGATAACTATAGGAAAATTTATCCTTTTATGGATTATATTGGGCTATGATTAGACAATAGAGACACCTTTTCTTGTGGATTCCTAGCCCTGGCTCAAGGGTGATTTGTTGTTGAGATTTGGAGAAACAAATATTTCACCATTGACAAATTGTCTTCCCTAGATGTAACATTAATTGTTCAATATCTAGACAAATGTACCATTACTATAAGAATACAAATCAATTGTTGTTCACTATCTAGACAAAATTACCTACTCCCTAAGAATACCACATAAAATTTATATTCAATATTTAACAATTTTCTTCCCTTAACTAATATGAGTAAACAAACAATTATTCACTATCTAAACTAGTGTACCACAAGAGTTACATGAATAACCCATAATAACTCCAATAATCAATCATATCATACAATCAATATGAAATGTAAATTATACAAGTTAACTTAATCACTAGCTCAAACTTCATTCATAAAAACATTCTATTGTAAAGAGTCTTTTGAATCTAAGTAAGGAGTTTACTAACTATAGTGAAAAGATTTAATAATCAATAAAAGTAATTTCAATAGATATTCACAATGGAGTTAATATTACAACTTTAAAGGCCAAACAATAATTATCTAGAATCAAGATAATTATAGCTACAAGATGTTGTTTACCTTTGGTGGGTAAGATATCAATATCTAACAAAGATATGACAACATAAATTTTCGAATTAGAGACACAACTTTAGTCTAAGAACTCGTGTTCTAAATGACGATTCCTTCGTTACTCAAATGAAAACTAAAGGTTTCTTAATCGGTTGGAAGGAAAGTCTGAATATCAAGGTTGGGGATGAGATAAATAGAGAAACTTGTATGTAAGGAGATCTTGCAGAAATGGTAACTAAGACTCGTATATGATGGTATTCATAAAGAGAAGGAAAATTATCTAGATGATGAGTAATTATTGTTGTTTGTAATCTTTAAGGGAAGGAAACCTATGTCTAGTATAATGAGTATTTGAATGTTTTAATTTGCGTTATGATCAAGTACCTTAATGTTTATTTAATATTGAGTCTAGAATCGATTGGTTATGGGAGTAGATACCTCCTTGTTTTTTAGAACAATCTCTAGTCCCGAGAATTTAAGTGGTCAAAATCAATCAGATGAATTATGGACTTGAGCATTGATTATGTGTCTTAGAGGTCCTAACCTTGAAGGGTATGTTGGAAGGATATACATCTTGTTATGCTTATGTGATATGTTGATCTATTATTAACTTGATGTTGTATTTGATTCTTGTTGTGTAGTGATGTATATGAAAAATGGGTAATATTGATGTATGTTATTTCCGCATGTCATTGTTCTAACTGATGTTTCAAAAAAAATAAAAATTCACCACTACATTTAATTACATACTTATATGTCATAATGAAGGGATAATTACATATTGTATCAGAGAGGGTTCAACCCTGTGACATTGGACTGTTATGTCTTCCACTATGTTAAAATTAAATTATTTAAGATTATCCCTAATTAATTTTGAAATTTTTTCCATGCCGGTAATCATGGTTAGAGGACACATGGGAACTAGACAATGAGTTACTAGAGGAATAGGTGTGACACCTCCAATAATATCCATTCTAGAGGGATATAACCCTTAGGGAGATGAGCAGACGACTGAGCAAAAGCAGGTTGTTGTGGGAGATGTGGTAGGCATGATGAGATCCTTCCAGAGGATGTCAGAGGTGTTGATTAACCACCTGGATTGAGATGAGGGAAGAGCGTTTGTGACCAACGAGGGTTCACAACACGCTCCAATAGGTAGCAGTGGTATACATAGAGAACTCTAGAAGGTGAAATTTCTTGAGTTTTGGGGTGCCATGGATGGCTTAGCCACCGAGGCATGATTGGAGAACATGGCGATGTGCTTCGCACTTCGCGATTACACCTCCAATATGAATATTTTCATGGTGGTATTTCAACTGAAAGGGATTTATCTTCTATGGTGGAAGACGCTCCTACCTCAACGAAACATGGTCATCAAAGACATGTCATGGGAGTTGTTTGAGGAACAGTTCCAAGAGAGGTATTCTTTGGATGAATTCATTGAGCATCAACTTAATGAGTTCAACTCCTTACGACAGGGTATTCGTACAATGTTGAAGTATGAGGCCAGGTTAATGGAGTTACTTAGGTATGCTCCACATCTAAACACGAAGAAGTTAAAGGTCAACAAGTTTTTGTTCATCCTTAACTTAAAAATTTGTGTGAAGGTGAGGATACTAATGCCTCAAACGTTGCACGATGCAGTTTAGAAGGCCCTCATAGTCGAGGAAGATATGAACAGTGAGGGTCAAGACAGGAGTCCTTCTATATCGACTGGAAAAATGACATCAGGAGTGCATCAACATCAGAAACTAGCCAGACAGACATCTGGGAAACGAGATACGCCTAGAGGACCTATGTTCTTGACACTGAGGTGATAGACTCCTCAGCAGAGGACTCCTTACAAAGAACCACAGCGGTAGAAACAACATCATCTGCAATAACAACTATAGTTTAGGATTGTTTAGCAAAACATACCAGAATCACTGACGATTAGGCCAAAAACTTCTACTTCGGGGACCATGAGCATTGGACTGAAGACTATATGTTGGACATGTGGAGAGCCACATTACCAGTGGGACGGTCTGATTGAGAAGGCTAGAGCAGTCAGATCTTCTAGACCCACTACAATTGGATATTTGGGCAAGGCCCATAGGATACATTCAGCTGTGAACAACTGTCAGGATGAGCACCAGTCCACTTTGCTCGAGATGTCAGGTACAATCACTGACCAAAATTTTAGTATTTTGATAGATTCAGGTGCTACAGGGAGATTTATTTCAAATTCAATGCTTAAGATAATTAAGGTAAAGGTAGTTGAGCAGGGCGAGTTCAAATACATAGAAATGACATTGGGTTCCCAGCAGAAAGTTGGAGGAAAGGTTATGAACCGTAACATTAACTTGGGTGAATTTGTAATGAAGACCAACCTATATGTCACGATCTTAGGATATTATGAAATAGTGATAGGCATGGACTGGCTAGAATCGCATGATGTAATACTTAACTGTAAGATGAAACGACTAAGTTTGACAAATGACTTGGGGAAGAGTAGAGTGATTGTAGGAAGAAACCAGGGAGTGTCCTTGAGGTTTATTTCTTCCCTACAACTACATAAGAGTATGCGCAAGGGATAAAAACTTTATGAAATCATGGCACTAAACAAAAACGGAGAGGTGAAAGGATTAGAAAACCTTCTTGTAATTTCAGAGTTTGTAGAGGTATTTCCAAAAGAGTTACCAGGTTTACCGCCTGAAAGAGAGTTGGAGTTTACAATAGAATTGAAACCTGGAACTGAACCGATAGCGAGAACGTCATATCATATGTCAACGCCTGAATTGCAGGAGTTGAAAATGTAATTGAAGGAGTTGTTGGATTTATGACTCATACATCCAAGCATATCGCCATGGGGTGCGCTAGTGATTTTTGTTAGAAAAAAGGATGGGTCGTGGAGACTTTGTATTGACTATCGTTAATTGAACAAAGCTACAATCAAGAACCAATATCCGTTTCCAAGAATTGACGATTTTATTGACTAGATGAAAGGAGAAACAATGTTTTCAAATATTGACTTGAGATCGGGATATCACCAGTTATAGATCAAGGAGGAAGATATCCCTAAGACTGTATTTAATACGAGATTCTGACACTATGAGTTCATTTTTTTACCGTTTGGATTGACGAATGCCCCAGGCGTATTTATGAGCTTGATGAATGGGGTATTCCGTGAATACCTGGACAAGTTTTTTCAAGTATTTATTGATGACATATTGATTTATTCTCGGACAAAAGAAGAGCATGATGAACACTTGATATTGTCCCTACAGTGTCTAAGCGAAAACAAATTGTGCAAGAAGTTATCGAAATGTTCTTTTACCAATCAAAAATTCATTATTTAAGACATATCATATATGGAGAAGGTATCATTGTGGATCCAGTGAAAGTAGAGGCTATTATGGAATGGCCAGCTCCGACGAACATACAATAAGTACGTAGCTTTATGGGTCTAGCATGATATTACCGACGATTTATCGAAGGTTTTTCGAAGATAACAAATCCAATCACAGAATTGTAGAAGAAGAAAAAGAAGTTTGTATGGATAGAGAAATGCATGGAAGCATTTCAAAAGCTCAAAGGGTTGTTAACAATAGAATCGATACATAAGGTCCCTGACATGGATAAATAATTCATGGTATGCACGGATGCATCCAAGGAAGGTTTAGGCAAAGTTTTTATGCAAGACGGTCGAGTGATCGCTTACATTTCAAGTAAATTGAGAAAGCATGAGGAGAACTATGCAATGCATGACTTGGATTTACTAGCAATTTCTTATGCCTTGAGAGTATGGAGACATTATCTGATTGGAAGAAAATTTGAATTAAAGATAGATCATTGTGGATTGCATTATATATTTACACAGAGTGACTTGAATGTGTGACAGAGGCATTGGTCATAATTACTTAGTGAATACAACTTTGAGATTTCATATATTAAAGGAACGGTGAACAGAGTGGCAGATGCATTGAGTCGAAGACCACTCATATTCTCGATAATACCTCTTAATATGAATCTATGAGAAAATATTCTAGCTCTACAAATTGACGATGATTGGTACAAGGAAGTTAAGGCTAATACCGGAGAAGATACCATGATGGTACCAAAGTTTGAAGATTATTCTTTGGACAACGACGGATTGTTGAGATATAATGACATAATCTACGTACCGCCTAACGATGAATTAAGAAGTTTGATCTTAAACAAAGCTCATAGAGCAGTTTACATGGCTCATTTGGGAGTCATGAAGATGAAGGCAGACCTTAAGCCTGTCTTTATTCTTCTGGAAGGGAATGAAAATGGACATAGTGAGTTACATGAAGAGATGTATGGAATGTCAGCAAGTGAAGGCTAAACATAGACATCCAGAAGGTATGTTACAACCACACGCTATTCCCAAATCGAAATGGGAGGTCATTTCGATGGATTTGATTATTGGATTGTCACTGAGGACAAGAAGACATGATTCAATTTTTGTGGTAGTTGACACTCTGATGAAGAGTGCACACTTTATTCCAGTGTGTATGATGTATCAAGCACGAGACATGGCTAGAGTATTTATCAGCGAGATTGTGATATTACATGGAGTACTAAGAAGGATCATATTTGATCAAGGATTGGTGTTTACAAGATGGTTTTGGACCAATTTCAAAGAGTCCTTAGGAACGCAACTGAATTTTAGTACAACGTATCACCCTGACACAAACGAGAAAACAAAGAGAACGAACTAGATTTTGGAGGATATGTTGTGTATGTGTGTAATGGATCAAAAAAAACACTGGGAATACTTCTTGCCATTGGTAGAGTTTGCATACAACAACAGCTACCAGAGTACGATTAAGATGGCACCATTTGAGTTTCTTTACAGGAGACTGTGTCAGATGCCATTGAGATGGGATCGACTTCAGGATATGGTCCTCGTGGGGACGGAAGTGATCCAAGAAATGGAATAACATTTTCATTCGATTAGACAAAGGATTAAATAAGCACATGATCGACAGAAGAGTTATGTGGATGTGCATCGTGTTGATTGCAGTTAAGAGGTTGGTGACAGAGTTTTCTTGTGGGTAAAAGTGCATAAGAGTTTGATCAAGTTTGGAAATGGTTCCAAACTCTCTCCTAGGTTTGTGGGACCTTTTGAGGTTGTAGAAAGGAAAGGACCTGTGGCTTATCGACTAGACCTTCCTGATTCTTTGAGGTGTATGCACGATGCATTTCATTTATCTATTTTACGACATTATATTAGTGATCCATCACATGATATTGACATGAGTTCTTTGCAGGTGTCACATGAGGGTGCTCTCATGGCGGAGCCAATCCACATTCTCAACCATTGTACTCAACATATACGACATCGAATAGTTGATCAGGTCAAGGTCCAGTAGGACAACTATAGTCCACACTCGGCTACCTGGGAGGACACATATGAGATGCGTCAATAATTTCCTTACTTGTTTGATAGATTATATATATAGATCTATGTTAAATACATTTAATTACTTTCATTTTTATATTGTACAAACTTCAGGATGAAGTTTAAAACAAGAGGGGGTGTATGTAACATCACGTTCTACTTAGCACACTTATATTAACTTATTCTTTGAGGACACTTGCGTGCAAGTGATTCGGTTATGGTACATTATGATTTTGTTTGATTATGAGTTATATATGATGATATATTGTGACTTTTGTTATTTTTATGTATATGTATTAGAAGATATTATTGATGAATTCTCCTGAGTGTGTAGGACACATGATAGGTCATGGATGTTAATGGCATCAATGGACTTCCTTGGACTCTGGATTGAGTCAGGGAGTGGATTGTATTTTTTTGAGTATTTCATTTTACGCACATTAGAATTATGTTCGATTACAATATGATTTATGTAAATGGATTATTGACATTGTTTTTGTCAGTGGATGCAAGCTTGATGATGTTTTCTAATCCGACTCACATAAGGACTAAAGGGGCCATGCACAAAAACCATACATTTGAGGGAGAGGTGTGGCAGCGTCCCTATCACCACCTGCTATCACTCCCACCATGGTCTGAACTATAGATTAATGATTACCTAGTGCGAGAGGTCCACAATGTCGTGAGGGTGGATTGAGATAGTCACTCACGAATATTTCAAATGGGAGCACAATAAGGCATAATCCTTATTCCTTAGAATCCCTTAGTCTCTCACAAGGTTGATCGAATGGAGTGTTGAATCCAAGGGTTGAACAAACTTTCAAAACATTCAAAGTCGAGTGACACCATTGGAGCACAAAGGTGTGTCTTGAAGGGCATGTCATGTAATTAAAACTTGAGTCAATAAATCTAGGTGGCCTAGAAAACATTTATATGGTTAGACCTTGTTAGAATAAAATAATTAATTAATCAGCTTATTATAAATCCTAACAAAATTCTAAGCCTAAGTCTAATCCTAAGCATAAGTCTAAATTTAAATAAATGGCTAAATGAACTATGACATAAGATAAAAGATTTGAGATAAATTCAAACTCTAGAAAAATGGGGAATCAAAATTAAAGGGTGGATAAAATGCACATGTGTGCATGAATTTAATAAAAAAAAAATTAACATAGAAAGAAATAAATTCTTGAGAGAATAGGTATATACATAGAATAGTATCTTAAGTCAAACTACCACTAAATCTAACTAGAAGAAGACTCATAATCCAACTCTAACTAAGATCTAGTTATGAGACACTCATTAAATGAGAATTTGAGGAACAAAGGGATAACTAAGAGAAAAAATAAGAACACATTTGGGAATGTGGAGAAAATTGATTTTTGAAATAAAATAAAATGGGTAATTACTTGTGTAACTTGAGGAGAGTGTGACAAGTGTGTGGGTGAAAAATCCTAATTAAATTAATTAAAAATATAATTAATTATGCATGAGGACATGTGTCATTGGGGATTTTTCTAGAAAACAAATGTGGTAGAAGGGAAAATGATCTCACTTTTTCTTGGTAATGTTATGGTGCCAAAATTTTGTGAATTGTGTTTTACTTGTGAGAGTTGGAATACCAAGCTTGTAGAAAGAGTGGAAGCTCTTCCTTGTGAGGCAAGCCTTGGAGCTATTGTTTGTTGGTTTCTTGTGTGTGACCTCTTTACGGCTCGGGGGGCTAAGGGAGAAGAAGAGTACCCCTAGCATTGGCTGGGAGGTACAGGTGAAGTTTCAATGATTAGAAAGCGAGAGTACAAAAGGAGCACAAGTCTTTGAAGGACACCATCAACTCTTAATATTCATTGATTTCGGTATTGTATTTCTAAATTATATTGTAGTATGATTAATTTTTTTATTAGAATGGGAAAAGTAGCTGGAAAATTTAATTAGAAATTTTGGAAGCCATATTTTTTATGTTCACAACCAACTAAATGATATATTCGATACTTAGAGGATTCGTTTTATCGCTGTAAATTTTATTTCAATTCCGAATTTGAAATTCGAATGGTCTTGTAAATTCTATGGTGAATTTGAAAACAAAATTTGTATGGCCTTTTAAAACATATAATTTAAATGCCAATTAGAAATTTAGAAGTTCTTTATTGCGGTATCTTGTTGAATTTCTAGAAATTAGAATATTGTATTATTCTCTATCAAGATTTAAAGCATTTCGAAAAGTTAAAATTGTTGGATTGTTGGAATTCTAAAACAAAATTTGGAGTTTGAAATTTCTTGGAATTTCTATTACAATTCTGGAGTTTTGTTTGTTTGCATCACAGTAGATTGTAATAGCCATTTCTTCCAATTTTGACATTGCCAAGATGGGTGTGATTTCATTGCAGTTCAGGAATCCAAATCTTGTATGGTCACTGCATATTTTATTGGGAGTGTGAAATT
>SNQJ01S0020952.1:85930-98278 GCA_010110895.2 Picea sitchensis
AAACTTTATTTATTAAAGTAAAAAAAAAAATTATATTGGAGAATTAAATTTTTAAAAAGGGGGGTAATGGTTGTTTTTATCTACATTTGCTAATTTAATTTTTAGTTAAAAAGAAAAGAGGGTAAATGGTTGTTTTTATCTACCCTTGCTAAATTAATTTTTAATTAAAAAGGAAAAAGGGTAAATGGTTGTTTTATCTACACTTGCTAAATTGATATTTTTAGTTAAAAAGGAAAAAGGGGGAAACTTAAAAGAAATAGGAAACTTAAGGAAAAAGGGAAACTTAAAGAAAATGGAAACTTAAAGAAAAGGGGAAACGTAAAGAAAAATTTGAATGTCTAACTTAGTAAGGAATCTAGCCTTTGGAACTTTATATTTATGAACTCAACTAGTAATTAAGTAAGGTGTAAGTCATTTAAGAATTGTAAGGGAATATTGGGACACCAATGAACGTTTTTAGGAATTCTCTTGGTGGGTGATGGAAATAGGAGTATTTAATTAATTAATAAAATTGATTTTCTGGTGCAACTAGGGGACCGGGCGACATGTGTACGGGGGAGGTTTTTCAAAATTAATTAAATGAAAAAGGAATTTAATGAGAATTTGGGAAACTAATTACTTAAAAACTCTATAAAAAGGATGGAGGAGGCGAGTATGGATCGGATCTTTTTGCGTAACGTTACGCTGCTGAAATTTTATCTTGACTGAACTTTCTCTTGTGGGAGTTGGGATACCCAGCTTGGGTAACGAATGGTAGCTCACCCTTGCTAAGCGATATGGGTGCTAGCATTCTTTGGTATTGTGTGTGTGACCCCTTTGCAGCTCAGGGGGCTCAAGGGGAAGAAGAGTACCCCTAGCATTGGCTGGGAGGTATCGGTGAGATCACATCAGTTGACAAGCGGGAGCTAGATGGAGTGCATGTGGGACAATGACTTTGGAGCTTTCACATTTGGCTACAGTACGCATGTGTATATTTTTATTGAATGGTAGTTTAAATAGTGTTCCTGGACCTTCAGTAATGTACTTCTACTGTGTTAAAGTTTATGTTTAATCAACGTAACACTATCCAGAGATTTCATTTTTATCTTTCCGCAAATTGTCTTGGTGAGCCCAACGTTTTATGATCGGAGAACTTAAAGTCATCCCAGCTGTATGCTCATTGTATTTTGAATTGATTTCCCATGGCGAACCCAAACTCTGATTGCAATGACTTCTCTGCATTTGTTTTTATTGATTTAATAGGAAGAAAAATTGTGTTTTTATCTTTTGTCCCTTATCCTTAAGTTATTAGTTTGTGCCTGAGCAGTCAGTCAGGAGCCTAATCGATTGTCTTCACTCTGGTATTTAAGACTGAGATTTAAATTCCCTGCTTTCTTTTGCATGGATAATAAGTGAAGGAAAAAATTTCACCTAGCTATCTATCCCTTACTTATCTTTGCATTTTTCTCTTATGATTAATCTCTAATTCTCGCGCCTTCTTTGTGAATGAGTATCTGTGTGTTTTTTATTAATTCATTGTTGAATGATTAATCTTTGCTCCTTCTTTGTGAATGATAAACTATGTGATTTGAATGACCAATCCCGGAATGTTTAAACTCTACTTTTGAGTGTTTAATCCTTGAGTGTTTAACACTATGTTTGAATAACTAAATCCATGAATGTTTAAACTCTACACTTTTTTTGATTGATTAGTCTCTGATCACCTTGGATCCTTTCCATTTATACAATGAATCTCTATAGAACGAATATATACATAGCGAATCTATACATTCGTGAATCTCTACATGTTAATTTGGGATTCCTGGATTGATATTTACACAGCAATTTTATTCCAACGATTTATTATGGTGATTGTATTACAGTGATAATTTTATTATGGCGATTCTATTACCAGTGATAATGTTATTCCGGTGATGTTATTATAGCGCTATCCTTACAACCTTTTTCATATATGATTATCTAACAACGATTTCCATAAATTTTAATTATTAGACAACGAAATATTGGTTAGCTAGTGTTTCCCATAAATTATATTGCTAAATAGTGAAACATTTAATAGACAATGATACCATTCATTTCATAGACAATTGTGTCATGTGTTAATAGACTGCATTGAATGGACAGTGATATCATTCATTTATTAGACAACATTATCATCTATTAAATAGACAGAGATATCATGTGTTTAATGGACATCGATACCATTCATTTAATAAACAGTTGTGTCATGTGTTAATAGATAGTGATTCCTATCAATGCGATTTCTATTATCAATGTGATTTTGTTGACAACTATTATCAATGCTATTTCTATTATCAATGCTAGACAATGATTTCTATCAATGCGATTTTGTTTACAACTATTACCAATGTGATTTCTATTATCAATGCGATTTTGTTTACAACTATTGTCAATATGATTTCTATTATCATATATTTAGATAGCGATATCATGTCATATATTTAGACAACGAAATCATATCATATATTTACACAACGATATCATATATTTAGATAGCGATATCATATCATATATTTAGACAGCGATATCATATCATATATTTACACAGAGATATCATATATTTAGACAGTGATATCATATCATATATTTAGACAACGATATAATATCATGTATTTAATAGACAACACTATAAATGTTATACAACCATTACTAATAGATAGCAATATTGTTAGACAATGAAATAATTGATAAACAACGATTTAGCAACAAATGAGTGGTTAGCATGGTATCCCTACGTACTGCTAACTTAATCTAATCTGGATTCATTTCCCTTTTTTTTTAATGGTCATGGTAAATATTTGTTGATTGTTGATTTCTTATTAATAAATAGCTTGTTATTGTTGACAACAAACTTTAACAGACAACGATGTTGTTGTTGACTGCGAATAGTAATAGATAGAGATATTATTGTTAGACATAGATTTATTAATAGACAACCATATTGATTGTCTGACAACGAATATTAATAGACAACGATAATAATGTTAGACAACGGTATCATTATTGATACCAAAAAGGGAATTAAAGGAGTTTATAGATTTCAAGGTACTGGGATGAATTAAATGGAGTATTTATATACATGACTGATATAGATTTCAATTAATGTGATTTAATATTGATAAGGCATTTTAGGGTCATGTATTTCCTAAGTTTCTCATTATTTTATGCATAAGAGTGTGGATATGTCCATTATCATATCTAACACATGTATGTTTGGGAAGGGTAATGATAGGGTTGGAATATTTAACTTAGGCTTATACAAGGAATTATATGTTAGTGAATGACAATTGTAGTGAGACTTTTGTTAATAAAATCTTAATTAATTAATAATGACTTGAAAAACAAGAGAGAGGATTTTAATTGATACATGTTATTGTAGAATGGATTCGCAAGGGAATGTTTCATCGATGGTTAATCATGTCCTTTAATTGATGTATGTTTGCAATAGAATTTGTTGTGCCAGGAATTTAATGTGATGTATGTTTGTTATAGTAGTCAGATTTCCCTTGCGTCTTGTTGACTTGTCAATTGGGTGCTTGGGTATAGTCCTCGTGTGTTTGACAGTTAATTCGATCTCCTAGCGCGTTGGATTTTTCTTGGGATATTGGTATAGATATGTTTTGTTTCACCTTGGTTACTGTCATGCCTATCGCTTTGTGACCGCATGATTCTTGAAGAGGGGATCATTGTGTGCCCTGATGGATATACGTGAATGATAACCTGGTTGGATTTGTGTGCTTCCTGATGTGGGTGTATTGTTTGTTGTAATCTATGTTGGTACTTGGTTCTGTAACGCCTTGATGCTTTTGGTTTTGCATGTTGTAGAGGATTCTAGTTACGGGTCATCGAAGCTGATGTGTTGGGATCTTGATGTTGTCATTTAGCTTGTAGGCATTGTCTTGCTTGTGTCGGGCAAGTAGTTGTTTTTATCTGTCTATTGATTATCGCATGTTTCGTCCAGTTGCATGATGTTTTAGTATGTTGGGTAATTGTTGTTTGTTGCCTGAATGTGTAAGTTGTATTCTTCGTCAAGTTGGGTTGATTAATTGTTGTCTTTGATTTCCTTCTTGCTCAAAACAAAAAAACAATATCTTGCATTGTGTTGTATGTAGTCGTAATGATGGGGTCATTACAGGAAGGATTTAGATTTTTGTTGTTGCATAAGACCCTAATTCAAGCTTGTTATAGCCTCCACATCTAAAAATGCACACTCACACTTAAGAAATACATGTTTTTTGTTTAAATTGTAATTCATTCCCTTCTGCAAAATGCACGGCAGGTTTCACAAAAAAACATGCCCATGTCTTAAAACACCTCCAATTTGAGTGATTCAAGCTGCTAAGGGTGTATTAAATAATTTACACCTATGTTCATATTTTTATTTTCATTTTAAAACGTAAATGTGATTGTTGTGTAAAAGAGGAAAAATCTTCCTTGTAATTTGAAAGACCAAAACAGTAGAAAGTGGCCTAATGGAAATCCACACCCATGCTTCTATATAGCTCCAAATTTAGTTATAAAATATTTGGGGTGAATATAATAACATTGTAAATCTATCTATATCACCCTAAGTGCAGTTTCATATTAAATAGGACTTATACCTTGAACCAAGATTAAATATTTTCTATAAAATGGACGGTAAAATTGTCTTATTGTAAAATGCATGCCTAGGACTCATATGACCGTCAAATTGAGTGATTCAAATTGTGGAGTTTGTATTTTATCATTTTACATATTTCAATACCTTTAGATGTTCATTTTCAAACCAAAAACCCTCTTATATGCATAGAGGCTAAGAACTTCTTTGTAAATGCAAATAAATGCATAAAGGGAAAAATACAAAAAAAAACATGAAAACAAGGCATGATGAAAAATGCACACCCTAGGAGGAAATATCCATGCATGGTGTTGGTAATTTACAAGTTACAAGTTACAGGACTATGGATACATTGTAAACCTTAAAGACTGTATACTAGGATGATATCTCAAGGTTTTTCCCTTTCCCTAATTTCAACAATATTGGATTTTGACACAGTGTGAAAGGTTGGAGGATGAATGCCAACCATTTAACAAAATGTTTACAAATGTTGGAAGGATGTTCCCCAACTATTTGGCGAAATGGAAACCATAAAATTGTTTCCCTTTCCTCTTCCTCTCACATGGGGTGATAGCTCCTCTTCCTCTCTATTATGTGTAATATGGTTTTTGTCCTATAGAAATGCATTTACATGTGTGAAGTTGGTTGAATATATTTGTATATTGTACTTATATTGTTTCATTGGATTTTGTTATAATAGCTAATTTCAATGCCATATAACATTACTCTAGACGAAAATGATAGGATGATTCAAAGGTTTTTTGCGGCATTGAATACAAAGGGTGATAGGAAATGTTGTTTCCCTTGCAGTCAATGCAGGGGATTCAATAGAAGATGACTTTTAATAACAACAATCGAAAGGAATTGTAGACAGTTTGGGCACATTGACGGGGTGTATGAATTTTGTCCCTTGGTAAGTTACTCATTATATGTTTTTGTATTGAGTGTATTCGTAGAACTTTCTATCATTTTAATATTTTTTACATACACTAATATTATTTGATTTTTTGTAATTATAAAGAAAGGGTGTCCTAAGTGAAATCTTGGGAATGTGCCAAGTAGTAGTAGAAATCGTGTTGTGCACATTGAGGAAGATGGAGAAAATATTGGAGATCAAGTTATTCCTATGGAAGAAGATCACATTGATAATACAGTTGAGAATGATGGTATAAATAGATTGATCCAAGACATCGTTGCTCCAATGGATGAAAAATTTGATGATATTCATGATGTACCTATGATTGAGAAGTCACAACAACCCCTTTACAAGGCTCGAGTAAAAATAATCTCTCTACTATAGTGTTGGTGCTGGAGTTGAAGGTATTGAATGGTTTGTCAAACACTTGTCTCACCCAAATCCTAAGGTGTGCAATATAATTCGTCACATATACATAAAAGGTATATGTTTGTTTCTCTATTTTTAGCGTTAATTAATGTGTAAATTAAGGATGCAATATTTACTATTAATATTCTTTACATTAACTAGTTATATTTTATGTTGTATATTGTTAGGTGAATTTATCTTACCGTTATCAAATAATTTACCTCACACATACTGATAATTATCTTCCATTATGAAAGATATTGGAATGGAATATCAAGTTATTGATGCATGTACTAATGATCATATTATATATTATAAATAATATGCATCAGAAACAAAATGTCCACAATGTCAAATCAGTATATATCAAACCGATAAAGTAAAAAAACACATGTTTCGCAAGGTTCTTCATCATATTCCCATAATTCCATGTTTGCAATGGCTATTCAAGTGCCAAACCATAGCACAATTTATGGATTACCATGCATGGAACAAAAGTGAAGATGGTGTTCTTTGAATGCTTGATGATTTTTCTACATTTAGTAACATCGAAGAAACATGGACAATTTTTAAAGAAGAACCTCATAATGTTATTCTTTCATTGGTATCTGACGGTGTCGATCCATTTGGAGAGATCAAGTCTATTTACTAAGTGTGGCCTATTTTGGTTATAAACAATAACCTTCCTCCTTGGATGTTAATAAAGAGGGAGCACACAATGTTGGCAATGATTGTTCCAAGTATTTGTTTACAATCATTTTTTTAACGTAACATTTCATTTGTCATGTACATCACTATGTATGACATCTCTAGACTAATAGGGTAAAAGAAATTCCAATTCCATAAAATACTTACATGGGAAATTCATGATGGGCTGGGGCTAACACATTTTTGTGGTATGTAATGTACTACTACACTTTAATAGTATATAATTTTATGAATATATCATGCATGTTTCTTAAATAATTCCTTGGTATATAATTCATACTGACATTATTCCATATGTTGTAGGCCTTCAAACAAAGGATAAATTTACATGTCCAGTATGGGGTCCTAGGATGAAATATCATGATTCAATAAGTTTAGGAAAGGAGGTGTTTGATGAGTATAGGAACTTCCTCCCTAAGAACCATAGGTATTGAACTACATAAAAAAAATATTTCCAATTTGAAAGAAAAGACTGGAATAAAACCACGAAGAATGATTCCCCACCTATGGAAGTTGGAATATAATATAAATCGACAAGGTAATCAATTAGTCTATGTATCATATGTATTATTTTTTTACAATTTTAATTTGTATTGAATTATGTTTACTGTATCTAACAAATATTGTTGTAATCTCATTTATTTTTCATAAATTTCGTCAAGGCATTAATGGGCTTCCACGAGGAATGAAAATTTACCCTATACAATTCAGTAGGTTTCCCTACTATGAGAACCTACAAATAGCTCATTTGTTTGATACAATGCATATCCGAAAGAATGTAATAGAAACATTATGGATAATTTTAGATGGAAGGAGTGACAAAGAAAAAAAATTCAAATTTTGTAGTGACATTCAGGAAGCTAATCATGAAATGAAAAATGTGATTCATTCAAATAGCGATGGACATCTAGATAGTCCATGGTTATTTACAGAGCAGAAAAGAAATGTTGTAAAAGAGGTCATTAGGAAACTTGAATTTTCCATGGGATTTGCTTCAAACATAAATTTAATATTTGAATGAAGAAAGGTGAATTTGGTGGGGTAAAAACTCATGACTTCCATACCTTCATTAAGGTAATTATATTGTTATATTTCTATATTGGTATACATATTTTTTGTATTTTTTGTTTACTTTTTTCTTACAGTATGTTCTACCTCTAGTGTTTATAATGATTCATTTCTTGTTACTACATCTATCTCTTCTAGATAACTTTGACAACAACATAAAACAAGCCATATATGATCTTGGCAAATACATGAGGTAAGTAACGATTTCTATGCAAAATATTCGTTACAGAACTTGTTGACATGTGTTTTGATTGCAATGTATATACTTAAACCTGTGATTTGCTTGCATCATGTGTAGGTGGTTGTCAACTAAATAAGTCCATAAAGAATATATAAAGTATTGGAGGAGAGAAATTCCATATCTAATGTGTGAAATGCAAAAGTACCTACCTCTGACATTTTTCAATGCGCAAGAACACTACCTCATACACCAAGTTGAGGAGATTGAAAAGTGTGGACCTGTAAACACAAGGTTAATTTGGATGGTGGAGAGGCATTTGAAATCATTGAAGGCTTTTGTTAGACAAAGATAATTTCCTAAGGATTCCATGGTGTAGGGATATATGCTATATCAATCCTTGGTGTATATTATTTAGTTTCTTCCTAAATTATTATCATATATGAATGTGCCTCTCATATAGGATGTCAATTCCATCAACAAATTTTAAGCAAAGGTCATGTTGGGGAAAGGTAGAATGAGGAAAGTGAAAGGTAATTAGATGGCATAGATCTATAATACTTTTGATTATTCATTTTTATCTATAGCATACCTATTTAAGTTTTAGTCTTCTATCAATTATTAAGATTTTCCAAGGTACCTAATTATTGATGAATCGTTATTTTTTCATATAGTTGGTCAAGAGTGGGATAAATTACATTTATACATCACAAACAATATTGATTATATGGCTCTCGAGGGGGCACCTCAATTGGCAAGTGTCGTGATATGAAGTGATATGAAGTTCCGTGAGGTTTCGAGTTCAAATCCCCCTGAATTACCATGTGTGTCACGTAAGGGGCATCGTGGGCACACTTGGAGGATATAGTGGTAGTAGTTGGATAACACGGCCACGTGTAACAAAAGTATGTGCCCAACTAGTTGTTGATTCCGCTAGACATAAAAAAATTATATATATATATATTGATTGGATGAAGATGTGGACAGAACGATGTATACAATGTTATGGTAGGTTATCATGGGAAGGAGTGGCTACATTGGTTAAAGAGGCTCATTGTAATGAATATACCAATCATACATAAAGGAAAATTGATTTAGCATATGGTTTAAATGATAAACATGAAAGAATATTCACCCACATGTTTTAATTATTTTCCATTATATTAATGTATGTGGTCTATTATTTTCTTAAAATGTCTACTAAGTCTAAATATGTTTATTAATTGACAATGCATTTTTTACATGTTGGCATATTGCATTTGAAACACCACATGGCTATGTGGTGAAATGGTTATAAATTTCGCATCAAAAAGTTGGATAACAAGAATAAAGCCTTTGATTATGGGAAAATTGTGGTATTTCAGGTCACTAATGTTTCCTCTAGAAGTGGTAGGCATCCAGAGGTATCCAAAAATAGATATGGTGGGTATTTGGATCATATATTTGGCTGTGACTTTAAATCCTTTAAATTAGTCATGTTTGAGGTCAAATGGTATAGGTTACAGATGAATGAATGTGATCCTGAAAGAAATTTTATTGAGCATTCTAATGTATTTACCATGGTTAATAAAAGGACAGTTGAGTCAGGTATTGATCCTTGTTATCGTGCAAACTGTAGGTTGGGAAAATCCTAACCTAATCCATTGGATGGAGATAATGGTGGGGGGTATACCCACTGTCACCTTAGATAAACCCTCCCCTCCCTTCAGTGAAGGAAGAATCCAACACAAGAGGGGAGTCTCGAGTGAACCTAAGGGGAAATGAGATGGTAAGTGAGACTATGGATGTAATTCCCCTATAGGTCAATTTTATAAGTGAAGAGTGGCTTTTTAATGAGTCTCAAAGATGGAATATGGTTTCCAAAGCATTGGGTAGCTACACTAAAGTGTTACACCTACCTGAGACAAGAAAAATAACCAAGATACAAGCCTAAATGTCAAAGGGACAAGCAAGTGAAACTTTATGTCCTAAATTACAACAGTAAACAAATATATATATTAACAATGGAATCAATCATTTACTGTAGAAATAACCATAAAAACTATCAAGTAATTATTGGATAAGGAAGAAATAAACCAATAGATAACTTTCCAATACTTTAGCACGTGTTTTGATGGAGAATCAGGGCTGCAAAAAGATGTTTTCAAATATTTTTCAGAGAATCCGAATGGTTGTATCAAATATTTTCTATAGTAGTAAATTTTACCCTAAGAAACTAGCCAACAACTTTCCCAATGATAGCCAATATCAAGTAGATAAACAATAACAAGTTGCCAACTATTTTCAGTGGTAAAAGAGTGAGAAATTAAGCTTGAAAAAAAAAAGTTTGCAACATCCCTAATGGTTGTAACAACAACAATATATCCTTGACCAATCAAAACACCCTAGTGGCTCAAGCAAGCTTAAAGCATAAGGAAAAAATTTCAACCTAGACAATTACAATATCTCGTGTTTTCACGTATCCCAATGTAATGATTTTGTTTCTTTGGTGCAAGAAGATTAGTTCCTTTAACTATTGGGTTGTGGAGCCTCAAATATTAAACATCTAGTTAACCTACTTCCTTGGGGTTTAATCCATTTTACTCCCCAAGGAAAGATAAGCTAGCTAGGAAAAACCTTAGGAGGGTGTGTTGGCACCAGGCTGAAGTGGAAAGAAGGGCGATCATGGGAAAGAAAGTGTGTAGCAAATTGAAGTGACAAATAGCAAAAGATCAGCACGAGTGAATGCAAGAAAGCGTGCATAAAGGAAAGCGACAGCTGGAGGAAGAACAACACGCGCATGGGAGAAAAACCTAGTGTAAGAAGGGTTAGGGTTTTGGTAATATTCGGTAAGTGGATGAAAAGACCGAAATGTATAAATATAGATACGAAAGTATCATATAGGGTAGGGTTATTGTTGTTTTTGTTATCATTGTTGAGTTTATGTTAGTTTTTATCAGGATTACGATTGTCATTGTGTGATTGTTTCGAGTATTGTTGTCGGCGATGCGGGAAGGATTTTTTGAGTTGTATGAACCGAGTTTTGTAAGATGTTGAGCAGGAATAGATAGGAGGGAAGGTAGATCTGAGGATTAGACCGCAAGTTGTAGATCCTGGTGCGATCTAGTTCACCTCACATAGATCTTACCCACCTTTGTGGACCATTGTAAGCGCATGGCGCAAGGAAATCAAGAATCACCATAATAAAAGAGCCATGAGCTAGATCTTTGTGGACGTAGCCCAGGAGGGGTGAACCACGGTAATCTCTGTGTAATGTGTTGAATGTCTGCATATCTTTAACTACTTTCAGCAATAGATTATTATAATTGGAATAACCAAATTCACTACTAGAGTTCGTTTATATTTTGAGTTATATGCATGTGATTCCTAGGAACAAGTAGATTACACTAACGGTTTGCAGAACAGGGTCGTAATCAAGAAACCATTTATCCCCTACTCTGTCCCAGGCTGTAAACACCTAAGTCTTACAAACAACCATCTATAGCTATATCGAGTGAGACTATGCAGTACCTTATGGGTGTTGTGTTGCCTTCTGGTTTACCAGGAGGGCCGATAGTTAGAGGCTTTGTTGGAATCTCGAATGACATGAACCCTGGGTTAATAACTCAGATAAAAGATACCAACAAATGGTTTCATTGTCGGGTTAAGAAGAACAAGATAGGACTGAGTAGATGATATAGAGTGGACAAGAACCATCGAAGAAGTAATGAGCCATTAGAAGGGAATGTGGAGATCTTGGAACCCCACGAGAGAAGAAATTGAGGGTTGGTTGAGCACTAAGGAGCTATAATTTGCACACAAAGATAGTAGAAACCCTAGAATCACACCACGCAAATACCTAGATAAATACATGTTTACGAATTTACACGAAATCCTTTTTTGTGATTTTTGGCATCTACTACAGGAGTGGATCTTAAGATTAACGGATAATCACCCGATGAACCGAATTCAACAGCTAGATTGGCCTCTGTTAGCACTGAAAGTCACACTTTGACTGTTAAAGTGTAAGCTCAACACCCATCAAAATGTAAAAGATAACTTTGGTTTTGAATAGGTAGATCAGCAAGATGGATAAAGAAAGAGAGAGGGTAGAAAACTGTAGATCAGCAGGCTACACCAATGGGCAATGGAGTCACAAACATCCCACTCATCTAAGGCACAAAATCTGCTTAACAGAAAAAAAAAAGATTATATGTTGATAGGTGGAAGAAATGAAGAAGGAAAGCATAAGATAGAATGTTCAGTAAATAAATATCCTCTCAATTTAATGAATCAACAAATACTTGAATATAAACAATGACTGATGGGAAAAATACAACAGATCCTCTATTGCTTAGGGATCCATAAATCATTAACATCCTTTGATCCTCAAATCTGCAATATATTCAAATAAGAAGAAATATAGACAGAAGAGTTACAATCTGAAATCACAGCTCTCATGAGTCTTTAATA
>SNQJ01S0020952.1:102669-119455 GCA_010110895.2 Picea sitchensis
AGCCTGAATGCACAGAGCGAGATCACAAAGCTTATCTGAGCTATTTGAACCAAACAAACGACTGCCCGACACCAATATGGCACCACCAAAGCTTGCAGAACCAAGCCAGACAGTCAGACCTACTAGAGTTCAAACTAGGTCACGAGGGATACGGGAAGAGAACGACCAACAGTCACCAGAGATCGTCGATATTGACAAAATCTCGTTGCCGGAGGACATTCTAGTTGAATCAACACCGATCCAGGAAGAGATCCCTCAACCCCTAACAGAAACCAGGAAAGAGGACACGCCGAAAGCAGCACATGAGCCTCGAAATGAAGCAGTAGGAATTCATCAAGAAGGACAGCCAGAAAATGTTGAAGAAGCTATGGAAATAAACACAAGCACACAGAACCTGAAAGTAGAGGTCCAACCAAATGTTCCACAAATACCCATCCCATAATTTTCTTTTTCGGTCGAGCCGACTTGTGAAATGGGCAAGGCTTGGGAATAATGGATGGAAAAGCAGCAGCCGGGAGTTGCTGGAACTTCGAACCAGCCAACACAGCAGAAAGACAGGATTCATATACCGAGCTCGCCTTGAAAGAAACCAGCTGCAAAGATTGTGCTACCTCGCACACCAGAAGGAATACAGGTGGACTCGCAGCTATTGGGTCATGTTGGAAAGCTCAAATTTTTCGACCATGATGTAGTGGATGAAAGCAAATACCCAGAGATTGCAACACAAGTCTTTACAGAGACAATAGTCGTGAACCCTCTCGAAGGAACTATCACTAACCCACACTAGTGGGAAGTCGGACTAGAAAGAACCGGAATTTTAGGATTGTTGAAGATACCACACTTTGGCAGAGGCCAATATGCGATAGCATGCATCAAACAACTGTTAGCAGTTACGCATGGAGGGGATGTATGGCTGGACAAACCCGTCCCCATAACTCTTGAACTTATTGTGCAGATTACAGGACTACCCATCCGGGGTATGGATCCCACGCTGATACTGGATGACAAGTCCAAGGAAAAAGCATTGGTAGAAGAAATGAAGAAGAAATATGGCACCGACAGGGTAACAAGAGGCATTATAATCAAGCGAATTAACGATGCCGAAACACAACTGGGAGCAAAGATATTATCCTGCAAACTGCTACGAAAATTCCACAAAGATGAAGTACTGGCAGGAGTCATCGCAGTTGCATCTCAGTGCGTGGAAGGCACCTTCATGAGTTGGGCGCCATATTTATCAAAATAGTTCCAAATAGACTGTAAATATGCGTAGGAAGCAGGTACGAAATTTCATTATTCATGGTTGATTACTCTCATCGATTTCATGGGATGGAAAGAACCAGACCACGTCATCTTCTGTACCACACCAAAGTCAAGAGGAGCAAGATATCGTGTCCTGACATACGCGCCACTGTCCAAGCATAAGAAGGAAAATGGGATTATATTCGAAGCTTACCTATGAGAAATATAGGAAGCAATCAACCAAGCATGGAGGATAACACCAGAGGTTGTCACACGATTCAGGGGCATCGCCAATTTCTGGGCTAGGTGACAAGCCATGTGGATACAACCAAAATAGGACCCACATAAATAGTGGCTACAGATGCGCTACTGTGCAACTGAGGGAGACATTGACATGATCATCCAAGAGTGGCCGGATGAATGGAAAATTCCAACTATACCTAGAACAGTAACAGGACAAACAACAGAAGGAGGGGCTCCGCAGGCGGAAACACAGCCTCCACAAGTCACAGTACCCAAGAAACCAAGAACAGGCCAAATCAAGTTGACTCAGACAAAGGGCGGCTCAGAGCAGCCAGGGACCTAGAAGGGGAGAACAGAAACCACTCAGTCGACCAATGAATAGCAGAACCCAGCTGAGGGAGCACAGGAAACCATGATGAACCACATCCCATAGAAACCAAGGGGAACCAAGAGACTACTGGTACAGGAAACAGGTGCACGCAAGAAATCAAAGGCACAACGATCACCACAAAAATACACAATCACAGAGGACGATGGGGAGATGATTTCCAGTATGGTCCAGGATTTCCTCGTAGAGGACTTTGATCATGCAGTGCACCACAAGGATAAACTGTAGAAGGAGCTAGGAGAAATGGGGCAACTCCTGAAGAAATTCGGAGAATCCCAGATTACAAGTAGCAGCAGAGGCATAGAACCATCGAGCACATGGACCACAAAAAGAATGGAGGTAGGAAAATGTGACTTAGTTCTTACGAAACCACATTCCACAGTTTACATAAAGTCGAGCATGCTACAAATGGATGAGATTGTGGGACATACACCATTGAAGGACTTGGATCAAATCCAATTGGTCCTAACACGGATGCCAGCAAAGGCCTTATACCAATTGTAGGTTAGCTTCGACCATGAGATACAGTCTCGAGCACACAAAAACTTGGTCGAACTACAGCAAGAAACAAACAAGCAGGAAACACTGGAAACAATTTGCACGCGGGCAAAATCGGAAACGAAGGAGGAGAAGGGACGCAGAACTGAGTTGGAACGCAGAGTGGAAGACATTTTCGGAAAATTTCCAACTACTGTGCAAGGAAGTGAACTCCCAGAGGCAGAAAAGATCGATCAGATTTCCTAGGAAATTGATTAATATCACAAGGAGATCAAGACTCTCCATGGACAAATTAGACCAACAAATCCACTAGCAGTAAAGGAGCAGAGGAAGCAGGAAGAAACAATGCAACTACAGGAGCTGGAAAAACAGGTCAGCACAGTAGCTGACTTGCTGGATAAAGCCACACAACTCTAGACAAAGCTAGAAGAGGAAATATCCAAGAATTCAAGAAGCAACAGAAAACCATCCCAATTCCAGAATGGGTCAAGGGGACACAAGAACTAAAGAAGTTACAGGCATAACTTCTCACTGCAAAAACATAGAAATAGGAGCGGCAAGCTCAAATAGAACCATTGCAGGAACGGATAGCAGCAGTACTGGAGTAGGCAGAAGAAGCCAGAACATAGTCAGCATGGACTCTGCTAGAATGTGCAGAACTGATAAGCCAAGAAGTAGCAGTGCAAACAGTCAATAATATCAAATAAAAAACCACGCAGGCACTGACAAAAGCAACAGAATTGCAAGAGAAGTTCCATATGATCGCTAGGGAGATAGAGGAGGCACAACGCAATTAGGTGACTCGGGATGAGTCACGTGTCAGTGTTGGGGGCCTGTTGGCACCAGGCCGAAGTGGAAAGAAGGACTATCGTGGGAAAGAAAGCATGCAGGAAACTTAAGTGACAACTGGAAAAACATCAGCACAAGCGAATGCAAAAAAGCGTGCATAAAGGAAAGAGACAGTTGGAGGAAGAACAACATGCACATGGGAGAAAAACCTAGCATAAGAAGGGTTAGGGTTTTGGTAATATTCGGTAAGTGGATGAAAATCCTGAAATGTATAAATATAGATACGAAAGTATCATATAGGGTGGGGTTATTGTTGTTGTTGTTATCATTGTTGAGTTTATGTTATTTTTTATGAGGATTACGATTTTCATTGTGTGATTGTTCCGAGTATTGTTGTCGATGATGCGGGAAGGATTTTTGAGTTGTATGAACCGAGTTTTGTAAGTTGTTGAGCAGGAATAGATAGGAGGGAAGGTAGATCTTAATATTAGACCACAGGTTGTAGAGCCTGGTGCAATCTAGTTTGCCTCACATAGATCTTACCCACCTTTGCGGACCATTGTAAGCACGTGGTGCAAGGAAATCAAGAACCACCATAATAAAAGAGCCACGAGCCAGATCTTTGTGGACGTAGCCCAGGAGGGGTGAACCACGGTAATCTCTGTGTAATGTGTTGAATGTCTGCATATCTTTAACTTCTTTCGGCAATAGATGATTATAATTGATGAATAACCAAATTCATTACTAGAGTCCGTTTATATTTTGAGTTATATGCATGTGATTCCTAGGAACAAGTAGATTGCAGTAACGGTTCGTAGAACAGGGCCATAATCATGAAACCCTTTATCCCCTACTCTGTCCCAGGCTGTAAACACCTGAGTCTTACAATCAAACATATATAGTTATCTCGGGTGAGACTGTGCAATACCTTCCGGGTGTTGCGTTGCCTTCTAGTTTACCAGGAGGGCCGATAGTTAGAGGCTTTGTTGGAATCTAGAATGACATGAACCCTAGGTCAATAACTCAGATAAAAGATAACAACAAGGTGTAAACCCTTTTACTCCTCCTAGGAATTTCTTGTGTAACAAAGTATTTCAAGAAAGATATAATGGAATTAGTGGGGTTGTATGCACTTATACTCCCCAAATTTTTAATCAAATTAACCTTGAAACAAGAAAAGAAGCAATAGCAACAAATATTCCTTACCCGGTCCAAGCATTAATAAGATGAACCTCTTTTTAACCAAGAAAATCCACAATAGAGCAAGAAATAGACCTCCACTAGAGATAGTGCATCATCCATCCATCCAATAGCCAAAGAAAAACCATTACAAGAGAAAGTTACAAGAGATATATATAAAAAATCTCGAGTAGGGCACAAATTTCAGCCAAGAGTGTCTTCTCTCAAGTGAGAGAGCTATTATGAAAATGAAATGAGGTTGATCTATATTTATATCAACCTCCTAAATATAATTTGTCCACATACAAGGGTAAACCACAAAGTAAGGTGTAAGACTTTCCTTTACTTTTCCCCATTTACATAATAATAATAATATTTAATTCATAATTTTCACATGAAATAAACCCTAAAAGTAAGACGACATCCCCCTAGGGAAACGTTTTGGCACTTTGAAGCAAATCGTTGGGTTGAGGATGAATGGGATAGGCCTCCAAAGGCCATGTGTCCCTACACCAAGCCTCTTCTCCATGATCCATGACGTTCTTCCATCAATTCATTCCATGTGTCTTCAATCACCACCAAACCCTATCCCTAGGGTGATGTCAAGCCCTCAAATGTGACGTTTTAGCCTCCAAAGGCAAGTCGTTTGGATTTTAAGGGCTAGGTGAGATCCTCCAAGGTGTCTTTTAGGATTCCAAATGAATTTCATCATCCTTCGGTGTATGGGCCATGGTATCCAACCTGTGGGATTCAAACCCCAAGGAATCCCAAGCTATGATTCTTCTTCCACATATGTCCACCAACTAGGTCCTGCAAAGACAATGAATACACCCTCCAAGGATCTCAATTCAAATGCATCATGATGAGTAAATAAAATCAATAAAAGATCAATATAATCATGTACATCCAAACCACCTCATCAAAATAAACAAGTGCTCAAAGACCCTATGCAATTTGTCAAGTTTTGGTATGGGAGAGCTGACAAAGAAACCTATTGCGTGAATAGTACCTCAAGTTTAGGAATCTTTACCAAGTGGACCCCTCCCTAGGTCATGTGGATGAGGTGACATGGATAAGGGAAAGACTTTTTAGCATGGGGTTCATGACATACAAGGGATTGTAGTGTCTCATTTATGGGTGCCTTTGTAGAGGGTGTGTTACACCTTCGTTTTCAATGCAACCTTTTTCCAAGCCCATTTATTTCCTTTTATTATTTTAATATGTTTCCAGGTTGAAGCCAAGGTGTGACTTCTACCTAAGAATGAAAAAAAAATCCCACTGTTGAGGAAAAGGTATAAAGAACCTTACTCAAGCATTTTCATATCTTGTTTGGCTAAGAAAATATATTTGGCAATGCCACCTGGGGTTTATAGCCTCAAAAATATTCACTTAATCCACAAGTATCAATTACAAAATATCAAGGTTGATTTTATGTTTATAGAAGTGTACAATAAAATTAAACAAAGTTATGTGAGAGTATACATAATTTACAATAATGTAAATATGGAGATAAAATAAAAAGAAAGAACCATATATCATTTAGACACATATGTGAGACAAAAAAAATAATCTTATTTTATTTCATTCTGAGACACAAAACTAAATTCTCTTTTACAAACCCCTGCGAGGGTAGGAACCAAAGTTAGATTTATAATCCTTCGATGGGAACCATAAAAAAAGACTCTGACAACACAATAAAACTGAAACTAATGATCTGGATCATCTTGCCACAACATGTTTCCACTTGACTCTTTAAAACAAGCTGTTGAAATATGTGATTCAGTTTTGAATCTTATTGCCTTCAATAAGACCCTGGTTTTGGTTGTAGTTCTCCCTCTATTCTCTCCATCTCCTTAAGAATTTATTCCTTCCCAATAAGTTAAATTAGTTCAACTACTTTCTTTAGTTAAGTCAAACTAACTTAACTAACCAGTTAGGAGAAATAAATAATAATATATAAATAAGGGTCTTAATTAGTAATAACTAAATAGGTGGGACCCCTTGTGACTCCCATCATTCTCTTTTTTCCAATCATCAAATATAGAGTACAAAATTAATCATTTGAATCACATAACACCTTTTTAACTCCCATGCTCATCATTTAAATTGAAAAATATCAGCAAAAATTATGACCATATCCCCAAAAATAATATATCCATCTTATCCTTGAAAAATGCCTGAATAAAAGCTTGTTGTCCAAAACTTGGTCAAAATAATGAAACATTGTCTTCATCACTAAACAACATAAAAATCATCAAAAACCATATTTGTTGTGTGAGGCATTTTGCCTCTTCTCATTTTTTTCCCCCCTTGACTTTTATGTAGCAGCCTTTGGTTGGTTATACCCTTGGGGTTGCACTGCATTGATCACATGGGATATCAGTGTTTAATATTTTGTTGGCATGTGAGGACTGTACTAGCGAAACAACATGAGAAATTTGAGCAATGGGATTAATTGGTGGTGGTGGTGGTAAAGGCAATGACATAATGGTCCAAACACGGCGGTGAAAGACAGGCTAGTGGACAATTTCTTACCAATTTTCATTAGAGGTTGGTTTAAAGGGGGCCTTTCGGGTCGAGGATGCAATATCCCATGGCCAACCAAATTAAAGAACCCATCTTGAAACATCTAGTTCAACTCTTGTGGATCAACATCAAAGTGAATAGAAAATCGAGGCCTCCTATGGCCTCGATGTTAGTTATCCCTGCCTCTGTTATTTCATCCATTACTGCCCCTGCTGAAAAAAACTCATCATGTAGCAACAACTAGTCATTCATGAAGTTCTTAATAACCCATACATGAAACTCCACTTAAATAAATCAAGAGTTGGATCTATAATTTACTACATGACGCATGCAATCCATCCATAAAAATGCCATTTATTAATTTCCACATGAACAGGGAATTGATAGGGTCAATGGGGGTATGGAGGGTTTGTATTTAGCATAAAGTGATAACATGGAGAGGCAAGGATTTATGAATATTGTTTGAGAAATCAATAAAAAACAATCTACTGTGTATCTAAACACATCCCAGAACACCAGTCATCAATTAGTGCCACATCATTTTTTCTTCATTTTCATATAGATTTCTCTTAAAAATAAATATCACAGAACATGGAGTGGACAAATGCATTTGGGATAATTAGGGGGTTGTACTTTTTGAAAAATGGTAGAATGGAAGGGATTCCCACAAATATTGTTCTAATAATATATCAAACAATGCCATCCTCGCCATCAATTAAGAATCACCACCACTTACTATTTCAAAATCGAACAACACTCTATTTCCCAAAAAAACAAACCATAACTAGTGCTTATTTTCAAGGCTTCTCATTTTCCTTAGAAATTGCATTGTACGGTAACCAATTTATAGTTTAGTTCCCAAGAATTATTTAACATGAATAACATTTCTTGTGCACAATAAAGTCAAGGAGTGAAAAACATCATAATAATCATAACCATCACAACAAACAGTTGAGGAGCGTACAAGATGTAGCCTACAATATCAACACCAATATTGCTTAAACCTACAAGGTCCCACGAAGTGTCCAAAGGACTTCTTGTGTTTAACAGTAATTCGACTGAAACTATGCCTTCAATTTTCCTTGCACTCTGGTTTGTAAGACTCATTTAAAGCATGCATAATTCATACATGGGTGCTCTTTGCATATGAAAAAAAACACAGCAAGTCATATCTTAACAATATTTTTGCAACGCTACCATTGATAATTTCTTGTGACAGACTCTATTACCAAACGAATGAGTGGTTTCATCCTTTCTATCTTCACATAGCTAAAACGCGTGACCAAAAAGAAAATAAACAATTCCCTTGCTAAATTCTGGGTTTGGCCATCTCCCATGATATTTTCCAAACACGGGGCTCAATACACAACAGTGGACATGAATGTGGTGGAAGTAGACGAGCTAACCAGGTTGAGGGTTTAGCCAGAAGGAGCACGAAACGTTTAATTCCACCATAAACTTCACATTTATATTGATAGAGTTGTTACAAGGACACGACACAATGGGCACGAAAACCAACAAATTAAATGACATGAAGAGTGTCCATATAACCCACAGGTAAGGAGCAGTGATACGCTCAGGGAAGAAACCCAAAACAAGAAACCAGAGGCAAGGCAGTCCCAAGAGTTTCCCCAACTGTATTCTTTCCCATAAGTAAAGAACGAATACCATATATAGTAAAATACATCCACACATCTTTTCAATGTGAATGGTTCAAATACAATGCCACCGAGACCAACACTTAACCACTAATCCATACACAGTCAAAATTTACACATATAATATCTTTGAAATGAACATACTGTGAGCAAACAAGAGCCAATTGTTGACTTAATTAAAGAGCAGAGAAAAAACTCATGGATGGAAAAGAAAGAAACCCCATACATGTGTAAAAATTGCTAAGAAGAAAAAACCAAGCCTGTATACCTCCTCCATGGTCGAGCAAAGCGGAGCAACAACAACCAACAAGAGAAAATGAAAAAATGAATAGGGTGGCAGGCTCGAGGTAGGTTAGAGCGATGTGCATTTATTGCACGTCTCTTCTACACTTACATTCTCATTCATGGATAGTACGAGCAAGTCGACTATACGACTCATAACCCATTAAATCCAAATTAATTTAATACAATGTCGAATGCCCCATACTTTGCCAATATTCAAATTTACAAATACGCTAATCCTTGTCCAAAATTCCCATGTAACACATATATCAAAACCTTGCTAGGGGTACCAAGTCACAACTTAGATTTCGAATTAAACTCATGCTTGCAACCCTTATAGAAAGAAATCAAGGTGATCATTGCACCATACATCACATACAACTTGAAACATGGAATTTAGATCTTTTATCAAACTAAATGCAGCATAGTAACACTTGTGAGGGTTATATAAAGACAACATCATTTCTCCTTTAGTCACATCACCCATAACATATTGTGATCAATTTTTTATAGTGATTTAAAAGAAAATAAACTGTAGAGATCGTATTGCAACCAAGTCATAAGCACATAAAAATGAGTCATCCTTCCTTCATATTCACACATGGGGCCCCACCTATATAGTATATTATTAATATACATAAATAATAAGGCATTACAACCCATTTGCATGCAGGTAACCTACGTTTCATTTTTGGGCCTCAACACCCACCTTGACTCTAACCTGGTCATATCATGCTTCCCCAAGTTGAAAATAATGTGTGGGGCTTATACCTAAGCATGAAAAACAGTTCCCACACATGATCCTCCTTGGTTGGCATTTCATATTAGTTAATTTTCATGGGTCCCATAAGTTTCTTATGAGAGACATTTTAGTGTCCTTAGGATCCCTGGGAAAGAATCTAGAAGTCTCGTGATTGGATTTTATATTTTTTCAGCTATAAGCCTATGGGCCTTCAGCGCCTTCTTCCCATGAAATAAGGGACAATCCCTTCTTGGGTCAATACACTCAAAAATCCCAAAAGAAAAGGACATGAGGGGATGAAGTGTGGAAAGTGACAAGTATGGTCGAGAATGGTAGGATGATTCATCAAAAGGACCTCCTAGTAGAAAACCTATCCCTAAGGGTGACCCACTTACTAGGGCGCAATGTCAACCACCAAAGTGAAACAGGGAAAAGAGCATAATTTCCAAGCAGATGTTACATAATCAAAAGCAGTTTAAAATGAAAAATACTCAAATATCTCAAATATCGAAGTGACATTCACCATAATTCCTGGCTTGTACCTCATGGAGAAAGACCCAATGTCTTCTGAAATCCAGTTGATGTGGTGGATACCCTCATGATGAATCCAAGAACTGTGGTGGCGATGTGGTTCTCTATCTGTGCAAGTGGACATTGTTGTTCAAGTTTTCTCTTGGTACTCCATGTCTACAACCTAAGGGCCTCGATACATCATCTCCTTAGTTATCCCTAGGAGTTGGGGATAACGATTGGCTCCTACTTTGGGACATGTACTAACCGTAGAGTGCATGATAACTGCAACATCTCTTGGTGGACCTGTGCCTACACTGAAACATAGAACTGTAAAATATAGGGTGGTTATATCACCCTTCGTCCATATATATCAAAAGCTAAAAATGACAACCTATCTAGAAAAAGAAATTTTTTCATTTTTCGTATATATAATTAAAAGAGAAACATGTAAATCAATAATGCAAGAAGAGAAAAATGAAAATCAAAGATGAAATGAAACTAAACTGCCATAAGAAATCAAAATGAAAATGCAAGAAATAAATATGACCTACCTACTTACCTGGGGCCCCGGGGCCCTGAATATTACGTCCTGAGATGTCAAGTGAAGTCATACAACCAATGAAACCAGTTGATCATCTGATCAAGGTATCTCATGTTGTGCTTAATTATGTAATACAACAAAGATAATTTAAGCAGATAAAAATCATTAGCATAAATAGACATACAATCAATCATAAAATGAAACTCATGGAGATGGGTGGGAGGGAGGAAATCTTGTTGCAGAGAATGGCCACAAGCTTGATCACTTCATCTCTGAAGAGGGCCACCCTGTAAGTAATATGTCTCGTTTCCATCCTTCTTTGGCACACCACTACTTACCGAATATTTAGAAGAGATGAGAGATCCCAAGAAGGTTCGATGATTCCTTATAGAAGAAGAAAAGAGGTAAGGGATTGTCTCATGTCTGGAGAAAGAAAGGTGTTGCCTCTTCATCCATGAATCACTGGAAAAAGCTTCAAGATGAAATTACTCTCACTTTGTAGGGTGATATTTTTACTTCTTTGGGATGGCCATGTCCTGGTGTTCATCTAAAATTGAGGACAAAAGTGGTTGAAAGTCCTCATAGAACAAGTTTGCATCCCCAAAAGTATTTGCATCACAACTCCCAAGGGATGACCAGAAATTACCCTGAAAATGTTGTGACGCGTCATCCTCGAATGGATGGAAAAAATATGCAATCATATCATCATCAGGATTCCAAAAATCTTAATCATACACGCATGAAGACCAGTCTTCTGAAAATCACAACTCAACCCCCTTTGCTTGAGAGTTACCCTCAATGTTGTAAATGGGGTCTCTATCCAAAATTAAATGAAAAACATTCCATATGTGTCTCCTAGTTTGTATGAAAGTGTCTATATACTCATCAATCATATCCAAGGGTTCTTTCATAAGACCATCAATATGAATGAAAATGACCATCTCTTTGTCTTCGTGTGCAGGAAGAACAGAGGTTGGGAAAGATTCAACTGGATCTTCAAATTATTCATCATTTAGACCATTTGCTTCTTCAACTTCATGTACAAGAGGAGAGTAAGGATGGAAAACCTCAACTTCATCAAGTGGGAGAAAATATAATGATGTCTCACAAGGCTTCTCAACATGTTCCACCTCATCAGAATTATTCTTTCTCTTTATGGACATGCTCCTCCATCGCCTCTTCATCACAAGAGGCTTGATCCTTAATACAAAGCACTTTATTTTCCTTTTAAGAAAATATTTTGTCACATCCAAGGGCTCATCTAATACTTCTTCACTTCCAAAGTCATGGAATAAAGTATCGTCAAGATCTTCAAAAGGGTCACAACTCATCATGTTCCCTACTTGATGTGCAGGAGGAACAAAGGTCTGGGTGTATTCATCAAAAGGAAGGACAGTTATAAGCACTTCATCAAATGTCTTGTCTGGATCTTCAACACGAGAAAATTCATCAGGATATTCTTGGCAATTTTCTTCATATATCTGTCCTTCAAGCATTTTTTCATCCTCAAGAGTTAGTTCTTCAACATATTTTTGAAATAACTCTTTTACATGATTCATCAGTTCCTCAGTATCTTCAATAGCATCTTTTTCCATTTCCATTTGTAAAAGTGCCCTTCTCGAGGCATGGCAAGTTCTAGACAAGGCCTCATCCCATGGTGCCATAATTCCATTGACTGAAAAACACCTCAATGGAGTCTCCATATGAGATCAAGGCTCATCAAACGATGGAAAGGGGGAAACAAGGAAAGGTGGGTTATAGGAAGGTGGATTTTCCATATGATCTTTAAGTGGATTCTCCAGGAAATTTAGGGAAAGGCTTTGGGATAGCTTTCCAAAGTGTCATTAGGGATCGAAAGAGGATTCAAAATCCTCCCTAGAAATGGTGCCAAAATTTTATCGTGCAAGTTGTAGGTTGGGAAAATCCTAACTCAATCCACTGGATGGTGATAACGGTGGGCGAGTCTACCCACTATCACCCCAGATAAACCCTACCCTCGCTTTAGTGAAGGAATAATCCAAAATAATGGAGGAGTCATGGGTGACCCTAGGGAGAAATGAGATGGTAAGTGAGACTATGGAAGTAATTTCCCTATAGGTTAAGTTTCTAAGCGAAGAGTGACTTGATAATGAGTCTCGAGGATGGAATATGGTTTCCAAAGCCTTGGGTACCTATGCTAGAGTGCTACACATGCTCGAGGCAAGACAAATAACCAAGATACAAGCTGAAATGTCAAAGCGACAAGCAAGTGAAGCTTGTTGTCCTAAATTACAGCAATGAACAAATATATATATCAGCAATGGAATATATCATTTACTCCAAAAATAATCATCAAAACTATCAAATACTTATTGGATAATGAAGCATTGAACCAATATATAACTTTCCAATACTTCAGCATGCGTTTTGATGGAGAATCAGGGCTGAAAAAATATGTTTTTAGAGATTTTTTAGAGCAGCCAAATAGTTGTAGTAAATATTTTCTACAGTAACAACTTTTACCCTAAGAAACTAGCCAACAACTTTTCCAACAATAGCCAATATCAAGTAGATAAACAATAGCAACTTGCCAACTATTTTCAGTGGTAAAACAATAAGAAATTAATCTTGAAAAGGAAAGTTTGCAGAAGCCCTAATGGTTGTAGCATAAGTTTGTAACAACGACAACATATCCTTGACCAATCAAAACACCCTAGTGGCTCAAGCAAGCTTAAAGCATAAGGAAACATTTCCAACTTAGATAATTATAATATCTCATGTTTTCACGTATCCCAATGCAATGATTTTGTTACTCCAGTGCAAGAAGATTAGTGCATTTAACTATTGGTTTGTGAAGTCTCAAAAATTAATGAGCTAGTTAAACTACTTCCTTGGGGGTTTAATCCCTTTTACTCCTCAAGGCAAGCTAAGCTAGCTAGGAAAAACCCTAGGAGGGTGTAAACCCTTTTACTCCTCCTAGGAATTCCTTGTGAAACAAAGTATTTCAAGACAAATATAATGGACTTAGTGGGGTTGTATGCACTTATACTCCCCAAAAGTTTAAGAAAATTAACCTCAAAACTAAGAAAAGAAGAAATAGCAACAAAGATTCCTTACCTAGTCCAAGAATTAACAAGATAAACCTCTTTTTAAACAAGAAAATCCACCATAGAGCAAGAAATAGACCTCCACTTGAGATAGTGTATCATCCATCCATCCAATAGCCAAAGAAAAACCATTACAAGAGAAAGTGATCACAATAGATATATATAAACATGCCCAAGTAGGGCACAAATTGCAGCCAAGACTTTCTTCTCTCAAGTGAGGGAGCTATCATGAAAATGAAATGAGGTTGATCTCTATTTATATCAACCTCCTAAACATAATTTTTCCACATACAAGGGTAAAACACAAAGAAAGGAGTAAAATTTCCTTTACTTTTCCCCCTTTAAATAATAATAATACTTAATTCATAATTTCCACATGAAAGAAACCCTAAAAGTAAGACGTCACTCCCCTAGGGAAACATTTTGGCACTTTGAAGAAAATCGTTGGGTTGAGGATGAATGGGATAAGCCTCCAAAGTCCATATATCCCTATGCCAGGCCTCTTTTACATGATCCAAGGTGTTCTTCCTTCAATTCATGACATATGTCTTTAATCACCACCAAACCCTAGCCCTAGGGTGACATCAAGCCCTCAAAGGTGACTTTTTGGCCTCCAAAGGCAAGTCGTTTGGATTGTAGGGGCTAGGTGAGATCCTCCAAGGTGTCTTTTAGGCTTCCAAAGGCATGTCATCATCATCTGGTGTGCAGACCATGGTATCCAACTTGTGGGATTCAATCACCAAGGAATCCCAAGTTAGGCTTGTTCTTCGAAATTTTTCCACCAACTAGGTCCTGGAAAGACAATGAATACGCCCTCCAAGTATCTCAAAACAAATGCATAATGATGAGTAAATAAAATCAATAAAATATCCATCTAAGAATGTACATCCAAACCACCTCATCAAAATAAACAAGTGCTCAAAGACCCTATGCAATTTTCCAAGTTTAGGTATGGAAGAGTTGACAAAGCGACCTATTGGGTGAATCATACCTCAAGTTTAGGAATGTTCCCCAAGTGGATTGCTCTCTAGGTCATGTGGATGAGGTGTCATGGATAAGGGAAAATACTTTTGGGCATTTGGTTCATGACATACAAAGGATTGTAGTGTCTCATTTATGGGTGCCTTTGTAGAGGGTGTGTTGCACTTTTGTTTTCAATGAAACCTTTTTCCAAGCCCATTTATTGCCTTTTATTCATTTAAGATGTTTCCATGTTGAATCCAAGGTTAGGATTCTACCTAATCATGAAAAAAAATTCCCACCTTGACTCTACCCTGGTCACATCATGCTTCCCCAAGTTGAAAACAATGTGTGGGGCTTATACCTAATCATGAAAAATAGTGCCCACACATGTTTCTCTTTGCTTGGAATTTTGTATTAGTTATTTTTCACGTGTTTCATTAGTTTTTTATGAGATACATTTCATTKTCCTMGGGATCCTTGGGTGAGCATATAGAAGGTTCATGATTGGATTTTATATTTTTCCAGCTATAAGCCTCTGGGCCTTCATCCCCGTCTTCCCTTCATCCCCGTCTTCCCATGAAATGAGGGACAATCCCTTCTTAGGTCAGTACACTCGAAAATCCCAAAAGGTAAGGAGATGAGGGGATGAAGTGTGGAAAGTGAAAAGTATRGTCAGGAATGGAATGATGATTTGTCAATAGGACATCCTAGTAGAAAACCTATCCCTAAGGGTGACCCACTTACTAGGATGCAATGTCAACCACCAAAGTGAAATAGGGAAAAGAGAATAATTTCCAAGTAGACATTACATAATCAAAAGCAGTTTAAAATGAAATAAACTCAAATTAATCAAATATTGAAATGACAGTCACCATACTACCTGGCTTGTACCTCATGGAGAAAGACCCAATGTCTTCCAGAATCCAACTGATGTGGTGGATACCATCATGATGAATCTCGGAACTGTGGTGGTGAGGTGGGTCTTTGTCTATGCAAGTGGACATTGTTGGTCAATATTTCTCTCGATACTCCATGTCTGCAACCTAAGGGTCTCGAGACATCATCTCCTTAGTTATCCCTAGGAGTTGGGAATAAAAAGTCTTATGTTCTTCCAAGCCAATGTGAGCAGGTCTTTTACTCAGAGGTTCCAAGTAAATCGGGTTGGTCATACATTGTTATATATGATCCAAGAGGAAGTCCTATAAGGTATAATGTAGTGGAATAAGATGATATTGAAGAAGAATATTATGCAAAGGAGAAAGTAGTTATGTTAGATGAAGAATGTGAAGAAGTTGATCTAGATGTAGATGACAATGTTCTCTATGATCATATCGAAGATGAAATTATCGACAATGACATTGATGATGATGTTGTTATACCCAATCCTTTCTACGTCGATTTTGAACCAAGTGATACAGATGTGGAGTTGGATGAAGACGAAGATAAATGATATTGAATTGTTGAAATGTAGGTAGAGGTATGTGATTATATATATATTCTATTATTTATTCTCTTTAAAGTATTTTCTTATATGCGTTAATTATGTGTCATTGAGTTTTATGCCTTATATGTATCATTGTTTGGTTAGAAGTCGTTGACCTTCATTTCTCTCATAACCCACCAACCTGTAACCTCCTAACCCATTTTGAGCATGTGATTATTGATTTTAACTATCAGTCAATATTAATAATCTACCACAACTTTTTAACCTTCCACCTAGTAACCTTGGTAAATTTATAACCCTCCACCCTCATCCACCATAGGAACCATGTGCATGCTCCAAAACCACTACTCGGGCCCTAAATGGATTCTTTGAGCTTCAAGTGTCATATGGAATCCATTACAAGTTTTAGCATAGAAACTATTTTTTAGTGGACATGGTTTAGGGTCAAGGGTTACAAGTTAGGGATTTAAGGGTTAGGGACTTCAGTGGCTAGGGGGTTAGGGGGTTTATGGGTTTATGGGGTTATACATAACTATATAACTCATATTGTATATGGATTTAAATATAAATTATATTACAAACAAATAAAAAATAATCAATAAATAAAGCAAAACAAAAATATAAATAAATAAAAGCGCACTCCAGCGCCAAACCCATGACCAAATAAACCCACTCCAAACCCGCTAACCATT
>SNQJ01S0020952.1:121508-145005 GCA_010110895.2 Picea sitchensis
GATCTTGCATCTCTTTGTAGCTGGCCTGATGAGATTCGTTTTTGGTACAAGTATCGCTGGACTGGCCCTTTACACTACATTGACACACCAGATTTTAGATGTAAACTATGAGTATTCTCGAGACTGTCATAACGTGCAGGGAGAAAAGACTTCTGTGTTGCAGGAGCCATTAACAATTACACTGATCAGCTTGCAACATATGGCGACTCATCCTCTAACGGGAAATGTATGTTTCCTTTTTTGGAGTCATCCCGACAAGATAATTTAACAGAAGCATTACTATTTCTGTCTCATTTCATAGGAGACATCCATCAGCCTTTGCATGTGGGATTCACTGGAGATGAAGGTGGAAACACAATAATTGTTCACTGGTATCGGCGAAAGGCTAATCTGCATCATGTATGGGATAATATGATCATTGAGACAACAGCGCGGGACTTCTATAATTCTGACCTCACCCTTAGGATACATGCAATATGGAGAAATATAACTGATAGTTGGTCAGATGATGTTTATCCATGGAAAAGATGCAGCACAGATGAACTTTCTGTACAACCTCGTGAAGGGTGCAGATCGCGTAGATATTGCAAGCCTTGAACGCAGGTGCATGGCTGTCATGACACCGAGAACTTAGGTGTGACCACAAATCCTTGTGTAAGAGAATCTCTGGAACCCTGGGGTTAGAAATTTATGTCGAATGATATTTAGGAAGTGTACTTTAATGGAATCAATCCTAGGATAAATTTCTATTATTCTCACTTTTTAATTATGAATTTAAACCAATTAAAATATCTATTATTCTCACTTTTTAATTATGAATTTAAACTAATTAAACTATCTAGCATGGGAACCCGTGTGGTATAGACGTTGACCCCTCATGGTAACTGGTTGAGGTGTCCTGAAGCATAATTAATTTTAACTCGCATAATTAGTTTTAACTCAATTGAATCCTTATATTTTGTGGTCACTTCATAAATGAGGGACTGAAATTTAAATTTGGATGTGTCTTATCAGATCTACATATCAATTCTTAGGGGAAAAGTAGGTCGGTATGCATAATGACATGAATGAGAAAATTTTCATATTCCATCCTTATGGAATCAATCTCTTTAGTAATCTATGATTTCTTCAAAAGCTATTTATGGAATTAATAATTTACGGTTAATAACTACCCCTACTTCAAGTTATCCATTGTGAAAATTAATTAATTAACTTGTTCGAATTTAAAAGGGGCTCATAATATAATGTTAGATTATTCACCTGAGTAACAAAGCCAAATCTTGTGATGTATAATAGTAGAGTTAACGTTTTAAGGTTTAGATATTAAATCTTGTGTGGAGTAACCTTTAGTAGTATCTAAATGGTGAGAATATTTAATTACAAAGGAACTTTTCATTATTATAATTATTGGATATAATAAATACGGGTGTAGACGGATTGGCAAGTGTTGTGTAAATGGAAGGAAATTTGTAAATGAAGTCTCATGTTCGATTCTCACCTGGACTTACTCGTGCACCATTCTTGTTGGCTGGGTGGTTGCGCCAGTTTAAAAAAAATAAAAAAAATAATAATAATATTGCACCTGATACTGGAATGGTTGTCGTCACGAGGCGGTTCGTTACAAAAAGGAAGTTGCCCCCTCGAAGAGGCTTATTATCTGAAATTATCTATTTTTTAAGGCATTGAGCACTTGTTCTGAGGTTTTTCTATGCTATATTGATATTTTGTTCTTAACATACTAAGTGAAAAAATTAAAATGCACGCCCAAGCTTCCTTGTAGCTCCATAAATTATTTTATAAGTTGTAAGATGGAGTTAGATAAATGATAAATTTACCTATGCATCTAAAGTTCAATTAAAGAAGGAGAGAGGGTGCTTTAATGCACCTAGATTTGGTATTTCATGTAAATTTGAAGGAAAAACTGCCTTAGAGTACAATGCACACCCTACTGTTAATTTTGACCCAAATGGAGTGGTCAACTTGCAAAAGGTATAGTTTGTGATTTTACACTTGTTTATAAACTTATATTGGTATTTTTAGACATAAACCTACCCGGTGTGCATAAAGACTAAAATTTTCCTTATAAAATCGAAGGGCCAAATTGTTAAAGTTGGCTATATGAAACTACATTCCCAAAGTTGGATACAACTCCATAATTTAGGATATAAGTTGTAAATTGATCATTACAATATTTATAACCTTATTGTACAATTAATAGTTCATTTACACCACAAAAATAATGTTTTCTATGCACAAAGATTCATGAAATTTTGATGAATCGGAGGATGGTCGGTTATAAGAGAAACCAAGGTCATTTTTTTTCATTTTTAGTCATAAAATATTGTGTTGTGAAAACATAGGCAAGAGATGTCTAGTAAAACCCTTGAAATGCACAACATGTAAAAAGTAACCCAAGGTTGTATTATACCTTAGATTTGAGTTGTGCAAGTTGCTATGGGTGTGGTTAATGATAGTAGAGATGTTCATTTTGTTTATTTTGCAATTGCAAGTTTAAAAAGGGTTGTTTTGCAAAAGAGACAAAGTTTTCCTTGCAATTTGCAAGGTTGCAACTGTACTCACTGACGACATTAAAAAGCACACCCAAGCTTCCTTGTAGCTCAAAAATTGTTTCAAGGTTATAATATGGAGTTAGATATATTGCAAATTTAAATATGTCATTTAAAGTGCAATTGAAGAAAATGAGAGATTGCTTTCATGCACCTAGATTTGAGATTTCATGTAAATTTGAATGCAAAATTGCCTCGGAGTAAAATGCACGCCCTAGTCTCAATGTCGAGCCAAATTGAGTGGTTCAACATGCAAAAGGTGTAATTTGTGATTTCACACATGTCTATAACCTTATATTGTAATGTTTAGATAGAAACCTACCTGATGTGCATAAAGGCTAACATTGTTTTCTCTTTTTCTTTAAAGAACAAGAGTTATTCTTATTGCAAATTATTCTTTCTCAACAGAATTTCAAATTTCTTACAAAAACTGAGCATAGTATAAAATCTATATGAGTGGAAATATTAAATTATGCATTGGCTTAAATACATTGACATGAAGAAAATATAAACAAAATCTCTTGCTAAGATATATTTCAAATGAATATTTCTTGTAAATATCCTTTAGATAAACAAAACACACGTTGGTCAATTAAGAGATGATTCATTAAAGGAATATCATAAGTCATTTATATTAAAAACGATATATACAAAGTATTAGGATAAAAACCTAGAATTATCAAAATTACAAAGATCTCTTAATCACATCCTCACATACAATACTTAATACGACTAACATATAATGATCCGAGTCTATTTAGGCATTACCCATTTCCTCATATTTTCTAATGTAGACATTATGCCTAGAGACAAATTAACTAATACCACCAAATCCATTATTCTGCTCATCTTAGAATCTGGGACATTTTAGAACATGAAGTTCATGTTCAATCTCAATTAAATGATTTATAACTATGTTTAGCTTGTTCTCAACCGTACGTTGAAAGTCCAACGTGGGTTGTTCAATCCTTGCATGAGATTTAAACTTTTTCTCCCTTTCTTCAGGAGCACTCTTAATTGAACGAGTAGGAACTTCAGGAAATGTATCTATGGGATTTTTGAATTAACCGATGCTGCAGGAATAACAATTGTATAATTTTTAACACTAGCAGGAGATGCAAAAGTATTCTCAGTCTTGGAATTATTCTCGTTTCTCCGGTAATTTGAGCCTTCCGTCACCATTAGACAGGTGTAATCATCAAGATTCACAACCAATATTTGATTATATTTCATATACAAATGATCAACATAATTACAATTAAATAGAATATTTCCCATGAGAAAATCTATAGTTTTAATCCTTCATTGGATTTCCAATGTACAAGTTGATACTCTTCATGTGTGAATTATCACACAATTTGCTCGAACTGACGGTTGTATCAATCAAATTATGAATATCGTCATTAAATCCGTATGATGGTTCTTCATTATTAATTAGTTAATAATTATGATATTGACTAAGGTTGTAGTACTTTGAAAAAAATATGATTTGTAATCAATTAGTTGTACTTTGAAAAACGTTACCATTTGTAATCATTAATAAATTTTATTTTGTGATTGTGTTTAAAGTTTTGTATTGTCATATTTAACACTTTGAAATTCCTCCAAAGAAATTGTGGCTCAATAGTTATATATATATATATATATATGTAACCCATCAAAATGTTATATTTGAAATTACAAAGTATGTTTATTATTATTTTCTATATTTGAAATTTGAACTTATCTATATGGTTGTTGTGTGTGTGTGTGTGTGTGTGTGAGAGAGAGAGAGAGAGAGAGAGAGAGAGAGAGAGAGAGAGGGATAAATAAGAGCAGAGTGAGGAACAAAGGGAGAGAAATGGGGAGAGAAATAGACTTGCCATTGTCTAGCTCATGGTCTAGGTTTAGGTCATGCTCTAGGTCTGGGTTATGGCCTAGGTATAGGTCATGGTTTAATAGTAGCTTTGTGATTTGTTTTCTTTGTTGGTATGAATTTCCTTGAGGCCATCAGGGCATACCAGAGTAGGTATACGATTTGGTTTCATGTAATATACAAAGTAATTTACTTTATGTGAGTGTATTAATCAAGATCTGTGTGCATGTTAAATATGATGAAATATAGAGGAGAATCAACAAGTCATGGCAGGTCTCCTTATTTTGGGCACTGTGATTTCTTTGATGATAATATTTTGCGAATATTATTCAGTCAAATGAAGTAAGTTAAATTACTCACAATCGATATATGGCTATCCATTCCATTCAAGTACCAGTTTGGTTATAATATATGGCTATCCATTCCATTTAGGTACCCCCTTTGCAGTGGTCTAGGTCTAGGTCTAGGTCTTTCCATGCCTTTCCATGTCTAGGTCTAAGTATTTCCGTTCCTTTCCATGTCTAGGTTTAGGTCTAGGTCTAGGTCTTGCCATGTCTAGGTCAAGGCCATGTCTTTACTTACCATGCCTTTCCTTTCCATGTACCAAACTTTCTAGAGTGTGTGAGAGTGTGAGAGGAAGACAAAGAGTGTGCTAAGGGTAAAATCATGAATGTGGGTGTCTATTTTCCTTTTTTTTTGAGAAAATAAAATATATTTTCAGAATTTTTTCAACTTCCGATAAACAAAAGTATTTTTTTATTTAGAATTTTATTTTATAGTAAAAACAAATCTTGTTATGAATTTTGTTAAGTTTTTATTGATTATTTATTGAATTTATTTTTACTGAAATTTGATATGCCAATTTAGTGATTGTTTGACAATATATTCCTAAAAAATGAAGTCACTAATAATGAGTTATGTTTATTGACATCAATTTACTCATTATTAAACTTTTTTTTTATGAAAAACGAAATATTCTACAACAATCTAAACATACTCTATTAAAGTATGACTATAGTTTTGAAGACAACAAATAGATATTATAATTACTACACTTTTTTAAATTTGACCTATCTGAAAAAACGTGCAGATTTTAAACATGTTTAATTCGACTCCATGCATATTCCTTAATTTTTATTTAAAAGTACAATCTAAAATTACCCTTTTGAAGAGGACAATGAGAGGTTCCGTAATATAATTTTTCTATAATTTTTTACTATGTATTATTGCAGATATTTATTTTTCATTTTATTGAATCATTATGTCATCTAAAAATAAAATGCATACATACTTTTTATAAAATTAACTAAAATTACTAAAAAACAATTAAATTGAATACAAATTGTATCAAATGAAAGTAGATTCAATTCTACAAATGTTGGCACTAGTTCTGAAACCAGACTCACAATATTTTAAGGGGTTCGCTCCTTCTAAAGTTGGAGTAAGCTGAAGTGAACACATACTTTTCTGAAAAGTGCCATAGTTATAGGTTTTCGGTCAAACTAATAGTTCAGTTGAAAGTTAATATTTTTCGGTCGAAACTTAGTTTCAACGAAAAAAACTTTAAAAGACAAAACAAATCCTTTTCGTTGCACCAAGTGGCATGTCGTTAGAGGGTGTTGTTAGATTTAACTTTCGGTCGAAAAAATTCAATAGTTCGACTGGAAAAGTGACATTAACAATTTTCGCGATCTGATTCTCCCGAAAGTGTTACCCAGATTCGTGATTTTACTCCTATCAGTGTCGTTAAAAATGAAAAAGACAGATTTTTTGGCCCTCTCCCCCCCTATCTCTTGCATCTACCTCTCTCTCCCCTTCAGTCTGTATCCCCCTCCCTCTCTCACTCAATGGAGAGCGTAAAGATGGAAAACCAAAGAACGTGCTAAAAGTGTCGTTAAAAATGAAAAAAAGATGGTTATTTTTGTCTCTCTCCCCCCCCCCACAGCCCTGGCTCTCTCTCTCTCTCCTTGCATCTACCCCTCTCCCCCTCACTATGTATCCCCTCCTCTCTCACTCAATGGAGAGTGTAAATAAATTGTATCCCCCTCCCTCTCTCACTCAATGGAGAGTGTAAATAAATAAAATTGAGGCATGTGCTAAAAGTGCCATTAAACATGAAAAAGATGACTCTTGTTGGCTCTCTCCCCTCTCTCTCTCTCTCTCTCTCTCATCTACACCTACCCCTCTCTCCCACTCACTCTGTATTTTCCTCCCTCTCTCACTAAATGGAGAGCATAAATACAGAAAAGCGAGGAACATGCTAACATTGTAGTTAAAAATAAAAAAGATGGTTATGACTGGCTCTCTCCCTCCCTCCCTCCCTCCCCTTATCTCTCTCCCCCCCTCTATACATAGGAACCTACCTCCACTTCGACCATAGACCCATCTAATCCTAGGCCTCCATCTATACCTAACCCTTAACCCCCCCATACCCAATCCCAACTAAGCTCCTTATGACCGTACCTCTTCCCAGGGTCCCCACAACCCCTACACCTTCAACCTAGTCCTCTAACCACTACCCTATTCCTCAAATAACTTTCAAATATAAGCCCCCAAGTTTGAGTTGTTCACCATGGAACCTGCATAATCTTAACTGGGACAAATATTGAGAGACCATCCATAATCACAACCTCGATCATGGCTACAATTAGATGTGTTAGACGAAGAAGATGAAGAAGTTGAGCTAGATATAGATGACAATGTTCTCAATGTTCATATCAATGATGAAATTATCAAAAATGACATTGGTGATGATGTTGCTATGGTCAATTCTTTAAATATTGATTATGAACCAAATGATACAAATGTGGAGTTGGATGAAGAAGAAGATAAATGATATTGAATTGTTGAAATGTAAATCGAGGTATGTGATTTTAAATTTTCTATGATTAATTATCTTTAAAGTATTTTCTTATATGGGTTAAATATGTGTTGTTAAGTTTTATTCCATTTTCTATGTATCATAGGTTGGGTAGAAGTCACTCACCTTTATTTCTCTCATAACCCACCAACATATAACCTCCTAATCCATATTTAGCATGTGCTAATTGATTTCAACTATCAATCAATATTGATATTATGCCACAACTTTCTAACCCTCCACCCAGTAACATTGGTAACTTTCTAACCCTCCACTCTCATATTCCACCATAGGAACAATGTGCATGCTCCAAAACCACTACCTAGGGCCTAAATGGAATATTTGAGCTGCAATCATCATATGGTAGCCATTACAAGGTTTAACACAAAAAATACTTTGTTGGGCTTTGGATGTGGTTTAGGGTTAGGGTTAGGAGTTAGGGATTGAGGGGTTAAGGGGTTAAGAGGCTTATATATAACTATATAACACATATTGTATACAAATATAAAAATAAATTATATTACAAACAAATAAAAAATAAAAAATAAATAAAAAAATATACAATTGAAACATAAAAAAACACTATGGCTCCAAACCCCAACCAAATAAACTCACGTCTAAACCAGTTGATCACTGCATTGTTCGACCCCACTTTCCAGTAAGGAAAGTGCGTAGAGGAGAAAGCCACTCAAATTTTCATTGGATTGACCCCACTTGCTAGTACAAAGATTACACAGAGGAGCAACCTGTTAACATTTGCATTGGATCGACATCTACTAGTAAGGAGAGTATGTAAAGGGGTAGACCGATACAAGGAGAGAATGACCCCACCTATGCATCGAAGGGATCAACCCCACAATGTCTTCAATATGTAGCCTCATTGATGATGTAGATAGAGAATGTAGATCATGTAGTTGTTTGTTCAATATTAAATGGTTTACAATGGCTTTGTTTGAGTTCCATTCACTTCAAGTTTTTCCTGTCATTCACTCGTTAGTTTAGGGTCAATACTCTATATACTACATCCCTTTTCCATTTTTTTGTATGCACAATGGAGAAAAAATAGGGCTTGAAATGAAAATTCAACAGACATGATCAGAGCATTCATATAGATCCAATATCGACGGTCTCGACTTATTTCGATCGGTGAAAGTGAACGTTGAATAACAAGGGGTTTAAGGACTAAATTATGAACCATTTTATTAATGGGTGATAACGTGTCACAAACTTATTCATTTTAGTACACAGGGGTGGTATTATGAAACCACTTTATCTCGCCCCCAAAATGCACGACTGGATGAAAGGTGCCACAATGATGTAAGCCAAATAAAAAAGATGCCACGTCAATGTAATCCAAATTATTTTTAAATAAGTTTAAAACAATTACTCTTGAAGAAGATGAGCTACACACGGTAAACACTGTTACGAGTAAATTAGACTCCAATAAAAGAAGTCAAATTTTGATTCGACAAATAATTTTGGGTATTGTTCTCATTTCCTTATTTCAAATGTGTTCGTATTTTTTATAATACAGATAGATGGAAAAGGTAGTCAGTCTGGCCAACCATCAACCTCTTATGAAAATGTCTTAATCAGCCGTGATTGTGAAAATTTTGAAATCGTTCTCTCATAGTTTCATCCTTATGATTTAAGAAAGTTATCCTGTGATAGATTTCGGTATTTGTAAGATTAATTACATATCTAGGAGTCCAACTTGGGTAAATTCATAATTCTCCAAACCTACATTTGCTTTTCAGCATTTCCCCCCTAAAAGTAATCAAATGGCGACTCAATCAAACCGTAACCAAATCTAACCATCCAAGAAAATGATTGTATCTGATGACCACTTATAGGACAAAGTAGGGGATGTTTTTTACCCTGGCTTGTCTTTCCTTCACCTTCACCAATTAATTTAGTGAGCCCAGAATGACACTAAAAATGGTCGAGACTACTTGCACTTATGGGAATCGAACCTGCCCAGGTCAATTATTTCACAAACTTATCACTCTCTAGAATTAGTCAATTGGTGTTCTATCAATTACCAGGTGGATAGGAAACAAATAATGGTTGCAGGATATTCTATCAAATAAGTAAAGAACCCATTTCCCAAATGCTCCAAATTTCAGACCGTGCTACATATGAAACCCTAGATGATGATGAGCTTGCCTCTAAGTACCAATAATTATCACAGTTTGAAAGAGAAAAGCTTTTGAGTAATATATTAGCCCTAGATTCCCCATTACAAATTGGTCCATCTCCTTTCAAATCCACCATCTTCCTTGAACTAACCATGAATGCTATTATGTTATGATCCAAGGGGGGAATATATAGGGTTAAATGCATATGATATGACCCCAAGGGGGGGAATATATGGGGATAAATGTACATGTAATATATATATATATATATATAATAGGGTCGAACTAATAGTAAAGGGGCCTCATGTGCAAGTGTGAATAGGTATATATAGAGATCACGTATTCAATATTGAGGGATGTGAATTGTGATGTATGAATGTATTTGGTTATGTGGAGGCGACTCTCCTATTCTTTAAGGAGTTATTGTATAACTTATCTATATTGGAGATGTGATCCATGCTCACATTATGTACATGGTGTGTACTTATGTTCTATTATGATAATTTAAGCATTTAGATCAATACATTTGGTGTCAGAGCACTGATCCTAGGGTTTTGCTTCCTCAAACAAGTCATTTTGGAATTTTCGCTATAAGTTTTTTTCAGGGGCACTTCAGAAAGTAAAAATTGGAGGTTGTTTAGAAGAAATATCAGGGTACTTGTGGTACAAATTTGATCTTAAGGGTCATTTTACTTTTGGAGATACACCCTGTGGAATATAGGGTTTTTTACTAGTCCTATAACTAGTCTCAAACATGTGTTTCAGGTAAAACTATCATAACTTACTCATAGAGGATCCAAATTACATGAGACCAATTGCATTAGAAATAAGAAAGTTCTTATTATTTTGGGTGTGAATTTAAAAATTGGTTATCCAATATTGGACGTGGGGAATTTTGTACACGTTTTCTCTCTAGAATAGGACACAATTCCTCAAGGTTTGGGAAAGTTACCATAAATTTCGTTTAGAAAATTCAATTTTGGTCAAACCTATGGAATTGCAAAGAAGACATATCAGAGTAATACAAGTCTAAATTTTTGACTCATAGGGGTCTAAATTTCAGAAATACATCAAAAGGAAGGTCGGCTAGGAGGACATACTCCAAATCAGAGTTTCAAAGGTATGTTTACTTGAAACTATCATAACGTTTGATTGGGATGTCCGATTGAGCTGATTCAAAATCCATTGGAAAGAGGAAACATAGAATATTATATTGGAAGAAGGATTATAACTATTTTAGATAATTATTCGTAATATATTAATGTTGTAAGTTGAGGTTTGGGTTAGACCTCAATTAAGAATCAACGAAAATACCTAAATTTACAGGAGATGAAGATAAAGATGAAATACATCCCGTGGAATGGTTGAGGATGATAAATAACATTGTAAGATTCATTTTATGGCAAGCCTTATGTTTTATGATGGAGCTTTCAAATGGTGGCATAGCCTCAATGTAGAAACTAGATGAAGAACCACATGGGAAGTATTTGAAAAACTCTTCTCAAATAAATGGATCAAGGATAAAAAAATGGAGGAGATACATAAAATTCAAGTAGAACTAAAGTAATCAAAATAAAATGTATCCAAATTGAAAAAGTATAATGAAGAGAAAATAAAATATATTACAAAGAAAAATGATGAGTCTGTCAAGATGCAATCCCTTAATTAATCACTCATTAAGGAGGTTAAGAATGTAAAGCAAGAAAGAGTAGCAAAGAAAAGTGAGAAAATTATGATTCAAAGGAAGATTTGAAAAAGAAAGAGTAAGAGATATGTAGATTACAAAATAATAATAAAAAACTAATGGATGAGGTTAAAATATTGAAAGAAGAAAGGAAAAATTATCAAAATCAAGAAGAAACGAGGATCTTGGATGAAGAATCTGCCAAAAGACTTGAAGAGGAAATTTGCAAGAAGGCTGAGGAATCCCTAAAAACCAATGAGGTAAAACTAGAAATGCAATCTAGAATTGAAGAAGGACGTCAAAATTTGATAGATGGGGTCACATTGCAGGTTCAAAAGGAGAAACAAGACAAGATTCAAGAAGGTCAACAAAAGATACTTGAAGAAGTTGAACTCCATCTAGAGGATGTACATGCCAAATATGATGGTATTATCTCCAAGGATAGAGTAATAAAATACCAATAAAAGATGATTGAGGATGACATTGTCTCTGAAAATAATATAGATGAAATAGGTGTGTACAGTGAATAAAAACCATCAAATTTGAAACCATACCGACACCCTCATTACCAAGAAATATTTCAAGGAAGACAATAAGGTCGATATCAACATTATCAAGGAATAAGATGAAATACTTGTCAATATTCATGGAACAAGACATCACAAAACCACTCTTCAATAAGATATTATTAGAGACAAACAACCACTACAAATTGGAGAAGCTTCAACAAGAATAATCAAGGGAAATTTTTTTATGCAACAACTAGCCACCAAGGATTACAACCGAAAATAATTGATTTTGGATGGATGGATCACCATCAATGGAAATAAGAAACTAGGAACATAAGAAAATCATATTACTTGGTTTCATCACATGTGAAGCCCTTTAATTGTAGAGCTTTGAGGACAAATCGTTTTGGAGGGTACTATGTCATGACCCAAGGGGGGCATATATAGGGTTAAATGCATATGATATGACCCCAAGGGGGGAATATATGGGTCTAAATGTACATGCAATGTGTAAATATATATGTAATAGGGTCGACCTTATAGTAAATGGGCCTCATGTGAAAGTGTGAATAGGTATATATACAGATCATGTATTCATTATTGAGGGATGTGCATTGTGATGTATGAATGTATTTGGTTATGTGGATGAGGTTCTCCTATTATTTAAGGATTTATTGTATAACTTATATATCTTGGCTCAAAATAGGAAGTATCGGCAGGAAGTACACATGAGTTATTGTATAATTTACCTCACCTAAGAAACTACCAGCAGGAAGTACACACATTGATAGAGAAATTTCAAGCATTCAACATCACCATTACCCCTTGATCTAAGAACGTACTTGTTGATTCTTTGGCTATAACAGTCTCGAGGCTAGCTCCCATCGAATATTATGAGGCCTCTAGGTTTTCTATTGAGTTATTATACAATCCATATGTCCCCGATAACATTACCAATTGGAGGGTATTTGAGGGAGATGAACAACTTATATCCTTCTTAACTAATGAAGAAATTTTAAAGGAATTGGCTATTGATGACAAAGTATTTCAGAAAATGTTTGTTGAATAAGGAAACAAGGAACATGATGTAGGTAAGGAAAACAACATTACCCAACCTAAACTCCATATAATGACTAGGGGAGTAGTCAATATTAAAAACCTCTTTGATCTATGAGAAAGATTTAAGAACCCCAAAAATTTCAAAACTGACAGTTCATGTCCCGCCTGCAAAGTCATAAATTTAGGGACTGTTGATAATCTAAAAAATATCAACCTCAAAAAATCACTATCTTCTGAGGAGAATAACACTTACCTTAAATTGTTTAAGGAATATCAAGATGTTTTTGCAAGGTCCTACCAAGACTTGAAAACATATGATACTAGGATCATCCAACATATCATTCCGCTCATACCAAAGGTTAAACCATTTCAATAGAAGCTGAGAAAAATTCATCCATCTCTTGAGCCTTTGATGCAGAAGGAGCTTAAAAAGTTGTTGGATGTTAAAATTATATTTTAGGTGAGATACTCTACATGGGTAGCTAATTTAGTGCCCGCAGAAAATAAGTCAGGAGAAATTCATTTGTGTTGATTTTATAAATTTGAATAGGGCCTCAGAAAAAGACAACTACCTCGTCCCCCCCATGGAACAACTTATACAAGCCATCTCTAGATCTGAGATGTTCTCACTTTTGGATGGGTTTTCAGGATACAATCAAGTCTTAGTTTCAGAAGAAGATAGATTGAAGAAAATTTTCCAGAGTAAATGGGGAACATTCATTTACAAACGCATGACATTTAGATTGATAAATGTAGGAGGTCCTTTCCAAAGGGACATGGATGTAGAATTTAGAGGACTAATAAACAAATGTGTAGTGGTCTACCTAGATGATGTCATAGTCTATTCCAAGAACATGTTAGATCACATTGCCCATCTAACTCATATTTTTGAAAGATGCATGAAGTATGGAATATATTTGAACCCAAAGAAAACTATGTTTGGTGTGGATGAGGGTAAACTCTTGGGTTACATTATTTCTAAAGATGACATATATATTGACCTAGAGTGAGTCAAGGAAATTTTTCAACTCCCACCTCCTCACAACAAAAAGGCTATGCAATATTTCTTTGGGAAGATTAACTTTGTGAGGAAATTTACTCATGACTTTGCAAAAATGATCAAGCCATTGCAAAAAATAATACGTAAAGATGCAGAGTTGAAATAGAATAAAGAATAAAAGGAAGCCTTTGAAAATATAAAGGTCGCTATCTCCCAAGATCTGATATTGCGTAGCCCTGATTTCAACAAATATTTCTTTCTCTACACCTTTTCTTTTGACCAATATTTAGTTGTATTCCTCACTCAAAAGGATAATGAAAACAATGAGGTCCCTATCTCATTCATGAGTACCAACTTGTAGGGACTTGAGCTTAAGTACCCTGCTATTGATAAACACGCATATGTCGTTTATAAGGCAGTAAAACATTTTAGATCCTATATCCTAAAGAATCATATGAAAGTCATAATACCTCACCCTACAGTAATGTCACTATTTACACAACATGAAATGGGAGAAAGAAGAGGGAATTGGATGGTTTGTTATACGAGAATTCGATACGAACATCAAGCCAAGAAAGATAGTTAGGGGGGAAGTTTTGTGTAATCTAGTCATAGAATCCTAAGAGCTAGTAGAATTAGAAAATTTAGGTTGGGACAATGAACTCTTGTTGTGGTGTAGTGAGGCATTGTACATCCCACCAGGTCAATACTCATGGTATGCATATTTATCTTACTTCCTCCATCATGGAACCTGTCTTGAATGTCTGAAATCTAGGGAAAAAAGAGCCTTTAGATTAAAATATTCCCAATACTGCATTATTAACTTTGTGTTGTTCCATATGAATTATGACGGTGTATTACTTAGGTGACTTGAAAAGGATGATGCATAAAAGGTATTGAGAGTGATCCATGATGTTCCAACAAGTGGACACTTCGCAAGGGAAACTATTGCCAATAAAATATTGAGAGCAGGATACTATTGGCTAAATTTTTTCAAAGACGCACACACACACATGTAATAAAATGCAAGGTCTTTCAACTAAGTGATGGGAAAGAAAATAAGGCATCCATTCCATTGCAACCGATAACCATATCTAGACCTTTTGAGAAATGGGTAATATATGTCACAGGGGAGATCAATCCAAATTCATATAAATATCACAAGTACATCGTGATTGCAACTGATTATTTCATGTAATGGTCATAATCCATTCCCCTTACCCATATTAATGAGAAAGTGGTGATCTAATTCCTATATAAATGTTGATTATTTGGGTTGATTGTCATTGATGTCAACTCTTGAAGAAAGTCTGGTAGTGAATTTCAGTAGAAAAATGTTTGGGTAATGGACCCAAGTTTGTTTGATGTATAATGGTATGAGTTTTAATATATTTGAAGGTAAGACTATTCTATATGGATAATACATGTCATTCCATTTCCGGTGGTATGTGGAACGTCACATAACTCCTCACGGTTAGAGAGTTATGTTCATGTGAAGTTGGAGAACCCTCATGAGTCATTTAGAAGCCCCAAAAGGTCAAAGTAGTCAGAGTGGTTGCAAAGAAGAAATTATTTAAATAATAAAGTCAATTGATGAGTGTACTATAAGTCAAAGTGGTTACAAAAGAAATTATTTAAATAATAAAGTTAATGGAGAAATTACTAAGTGGACAAGTGGTTAGAAGTGGGTTAGCCCTAAAATTAGGAAAGTGGTTTAAGAGATTTTAGAAGGTAAATAATAAAGTGAAGTGATGAGTGTACTATAAGTCAAAGTGGATACAAAATAAATAATTTAAATAATAAATTTAATGGAGTAATTACTAAGTGGACAAGTGGTTAGAAGTGGGTTAGTCCTAAAATAAGGAAAGTGGTTTAAGATGGTTAAAAGGTAACCCCTTGAGGAAGCTACATAAAAGAATAAATAAGAGGTAAGAGTCTCTCAATTTAATTACACTTGAGTATATTGAATATATACAAGTGACTGAAGAAACCAAAGTATATCTAAGCTGAATTTCAGAGGGACGTTGAAGTAAAGAAGACCAAAATTCAAGAGAGGATAAATTCTTTTGATGGCGCTTTCTAAGGTATGCTATTTATAGGTCATCTCACCATTTTCGCAATAATTTTTTTTTCTAGAATGATTCAGACCATGAAATATGGATTCTATTGAAGAAACATATCCTAATATTCTGTGATAAAAATTTCAGCTTGTGGGTCATTATGTTTTTGGAGTTACACTCCGTGGAAAATAGAGTTTGTGGCTAGTCCTGAAACTAGTCTAAAACAAGTGTTTCAGGTAAAAACGTCAAAACTTCTTCATAACAGATCCAAATTCAGTAAGAACAAATGTATTATTTAGAATGCAATATTTAGTATTCTTTGTACCATTTTCATATGCATACARCAAATATTCTGTTCGGGGAACACTCTACAAGTTCACTCTCTAGAATAAACCAGAATTCAACAAGGTATGCCATTTTTGCTATAACTCTTTTTCTGAGAGGTTCCAAGCAGTGAAACCTAGAGGAAWTGCATAAAAGACACTGAAGAACATTGTGTACCATTTTCAAATCYTTATTCATTACAAGTACATAGTTATTATTGTTGCAAGTTAGGTTTGTTGACTAATCCAAAACTAGTCATGTGAGACTAAAATAAAATTTGATGAAAATGCTAGTCTCTTGTTAAGTAAGGTTTGCAGGTTTGTGATCATATACACTAGGTCTGGTACAAATTTTCAAATCAGATTTGGTTGAAATTGATGAGGGATTTTGGTTGAGGTATGTTACATATAGAGGTTGTATAACAATGAGGTTGTGGCACATGGTTTGATGTAATGGTTTATGGTATTTGGTTATGGATAGTATGATGTATTGCTATAAAATTTTTGATGGTTATATTGATATATTTATTTGGTATATGGTTGAGGTACATGTTAGGTACATGGTTGAGACAAGTAGTTGATGAGTTGGTAGATACATGAGGAGTATAGTTGATGATGTTGGTACATCTTGATGAGTCATAGTTTATGTGTATTTGATGCATGATTGGTACATATTTGGTGCATGGTTGATGCACTCGTTGATGGTACATGTTGGTGCATGGTTGATGCACTTGTTTATGGTACATGATGATTATAGGTTGTTTGGTACAAGTTGGTGCATGGTTGATGCACTTGTTTATGGTACAGGTTGATTACATGTTGATTGATACATGTTTGTAGCAGTATATCTCAGAGTGATAGTGTGATAGTGATTTCATGATTCTACTTATATTTCAGGGTGGTTGGACGGGGCAAGGACAGGTGGTTGTAGCCACCTTCCGATTGTAGTCAGAGAACATAGGGGGTTGTAGCCTCTTTCTAGTTGTAGCCAGAGAATTGGGGAGTTGGAGCCTCCCTCAGGTTGTAGCCTGAGAAACTAGGGGGTTGAAGCCTCCTTCCAGTTGCAACTAGAAAACAAAGGAAGTTGGTGCTTCCAATGAATATAATTCTTAAAGAAATATAAGAAAAAACATTTTGTGGTTTTCTCCCGCTTTGGGTTTCCACGTAAAAACATTGGTGTATGATTGCTCATTTGTTCATTGTGTATTTACTCTGCAACTATTGGATGATAATGCTACATTGATATAAAATTTTCATTTTATGGTTAAAAATGATTAAATTGTTCTATTACTGATTCACCCCCCCTCTCAGTAATCCAAGAATCGATATCAGAGCAAGTTCCTTTAGGAAACAATTTAACCACTGGAAGGAGTTCGTGGATTATTCTGAGAATGGAGCACCATTGTTTAATGGTCAGAATGATTTAAAGTATGAGTTATGGAGTGGAAGGACGCAATTAGTTTTATAGGCAAGGGGGTATTATATTTTGCTATCAGTCATTACAAGATATGATAGTTCAGAAAGGGAAAAGACTGCAACCAAGAAGGAATTGAACAAGAACAAAAAAATAGCAATGGATTTCATTTGGGAAGGATTACCTAATCCAGTAAGAGAAAAAGTTTGGTAAATGTTCATCAGCCAAAGAACTTTGGAATAAGTTACATGACACATTCTTCACCCATTGCAGATTCATAAAATGCCAAAGAAGATGCAGGTACAGATCAAGAAGAAATATGTTCACCATGTCAAACAGATTCAGAAGATTAAGAGTACATAATCAACATAAGTATGTTGTTTTTCTTTAATTGTGAAAAACGTGGACATCTTGAAATAGAATTCTATGAAGGAAATGAGACAGAAAAAATAATTGAAAAGGAAGACAATTACGAAGAAGGATTGATTAGTGATTTAGATGAACTAAGAAAAGAAAGAGAAGAAAACAAGTCACTCAAGAAAGGGTTGATGAAACAAAAGGAAAGTGTTCAGATTTTTGAAGAAGCCCAACAGGTCATTGAGAACTTAAGAAATCAGCTAGAAAAAGCCAAAAAGATCGAAGAAAATCTTGAGTATCAAAAGTAGTATTTGGAAGCCAACATAGCAGCAGAGAAGGAAGAAACATAAATGAGAGAGAATATATTGACATATCATTTTAAGGAAAGAACTAGTGATCTAAACCAGCTTGAGGCAAAGTTTGGTCAAGAAGAGAAAGGACTTGAAGAAGAAATAATCACATTAAAAATCCAGCTTGAAGAAGTGAAAATAATATAAGAAGTCATGAAGTCTTAGATAATGAAGAAAGAAGAAGAGGTTGAGAATCTTGAAGAAGAAGTTGCCACTTTGAGAAGTAAAATCGTCAATATCAAAAAGAACGTTGAAGAGATAGAAACATCCACATAAGTTATAGAGAATGAAGAGAAACAATCTAGGTTGTTAGAAAAAAAGAATGAATAAAATAAAAATAATTATGAAGAAGTACCCAAAGGAAGGAATCATGGTCAACCATAATCTAAGAAAACTATTGAAGATACATCTTCAAGAAGACCATCCATGTTCAAGCCACAAAGAAGCTTCAACCATGATCATGATCAGTCAAGACAGAAATTCAGATGGACTACACCACAAAGAAGATCACTCACTCCCAGGTATGCAATTTTTTTTTATGGTCATTGTTTTTATTGTACTGATTTTGGACATAAGGTTGCAGATTGCAGGGATTATAAAAGAAATGTTCAAGCAAGAAGTGCCTATGTGGCCCCACGTAACATTGAATGTTAAAAATGTCATAACTATGGACATATAGCCAATGATTGTAAAAGCATGATCGATACTTCCATGAAAGAGAACATTGATATCATATATAAGAAGGTATGGATAAGAAAACAAGAAGAACATGTGAACAAAGACCAGGTCCCAGAGATCGCAAGATTGGAAATAAAACGAGATGAAGAAAATTATATAGAGACAAATAAAGATGTCAAATACAAAAAGGTTTGGAAAATAACTGAAAGAAAAGAAGGACATGTAAATAAGGAACATGTTCAAGAGATTGTACTTTTAGGCATTGTAGTGAAAGACGAATCCATAGAAAGAAATAAAGAAGTCAGATCCCAGAGAGACGATGAATCTACTAATGAAGATGATGATGAATACACATCATAGAAGGAATTGTTCTCAGCCATTCAACTTAGAGACTCCCAGGTAATATGAATATTAGACAGGGGTATTCCATGCGATAGCTGTAACATACCAAAGAACCATCATTCAAGCAACTTGCAGAGTTTGAGTAGACAGATCTAGAATAGTCAGTTAGAAGAAGTAAAATCAGTTGTATTAGTGAAGACTTCATGATAGTATAGTGATAAATGGGTCAGCATTATGGACAGTTGTGCAGTAGAGTCTTGGACAATATGGACAGAGATGGATTCGTAAGAATACTTAGCAGGTTTGGGCGGATATATGATAGTGGACGAGAGCATGGATTCATAGATTGGTTCAGAGACAAATGAACATTATCATAATAGATGATATTACACAGGAAATGACTCGAACAATGCTAATGGATTCCAAATTGACAGATATTTTTTTTGGACACATGCAGTGCTTCCAATAGTTCACATTCAAAACAGAGTAATTCTCAGAAACAACAATGAAAAAATTCCCTATGAGATATGGAAAGGAAGACCAACAAATGTGAAGCACTTCAGAGTATTTGGAAGCAAATGTTACATCAAAAGAGAAGATGGCAGAATGAGAAAGTTTGACTCTTGTGTAGAAAAATGAGTACTTGTTGGTTACTCAAGTACAAGGAAAGCATACAAGTGTTGCAACTTGAGGTTGAACAAAGTTGTGGAAAACATAAATGTAACAATTGATGAAACAGGTGGACGAGAGTTAAAGGAAGAAGAAAATGAATCAATGGAACAACTTTACGAAGAAGCAGAAGATGAAGAAGAAGTAGAAGGGGAAGATGAAGATGATCAGACATAAGTATAATAGCAATTTCAACAAGTGTTTTCAAAGACACCTAGAAAACGAGTATAGAAGAATCATCATTCAGATCAGATTATCGAAAACAAAGATGCATGATTTGAGACTAGAAGAAGAATCTGTTCACCAGAACAAATTCACCTAGCACTCTTATCTACGATTGAACCAAGCAATTTTGAAGAGGCCAACAAGGATGAATTATGGAATAAGGCCATGGATGAAGAATTGGATCAAATAGAGAAGAATGACACTTGGGAATTTGTTCCAAGACAAAAGAATAAGAATGTGATTGGAGCAAAGTGGGTTTTTAGAAATAAATTGAATAAGTATGGACAAGTTACAAGGAACAAAGTTAGATTGGTATGTAAATGATACACACAAGTTGAATGAATCGACTTTGAAGACACATTTTACCCAGTTGCCAGAATGGAAGCAATCCAATTTCTTTTAGCCTATACATGTTCCAAGAATACTAAAGTGTATCAGATGGACGTGAAATCATCTTTTCTGAACGGAGAATTTGAAGAAGAAGTCTACATTGAACAACCAGAAGTATTTCAATTGTCAGAGAATACAAATTATGCGTGTAAATTGAAGAAGGCCTTGTATGGTCTAAAACAGGCTAGAGCATGGTACTCTAGACTGGATAAATATGTACAATAGATAGGATTCAGAAAAGGAAGTGCAAACAACAAACTATACATCAAGGTAACTCAAGATGGTATTTTATTAATTGAAGTTTATGTTGATGATATTATTTTTGGAAGCACTGATGACAGGTTAAGCCAAAAATTTGCAAATGATATGCAAAATGAATTTGAAATGTCATTACTCGAAGAACTATCCTTCTTTCTGGGTCTTCAGATATGTCAAAGAAACCAATAATTTTTTATTTCTCAAACTAAGTATATCGAAGAAATGCTAAAGAGGTTCGGAATGGAAGATTGCAAACCAATTACCACTCCTATGCAAACCAGTTGCAAGTTGAGAAAATATGATGATTCAAAGTATACATACCAGAGGAAATACAGGTCAATGATTGGTAGCTTACTATATGCGACAACATCCAGACCAGAAGTAATGCATGTAGTTGAACAGGTGGCACGATTTCAAGCAGCACCAAAGGAATCGAATGTATTAGCGGTGAAGAGGAATTTCATATATCTCAAAGGAACATAAGAGTTTGGATTATGGTATCCAAAAGGAAAGGATATATCACTTATTTCCTACACAGATAAAGATTGGGTAGGTTGCATTGATAAACGACGAAGCACCATTGGAGCAACATTCTACTTGGGTGAGTGTTTAGTATCTTGGCTAAGAAAGTAACAATCATCAGTATCTTTATCTACAACTGAATCATAGTATATTGCAGCAGCATGATGTTTCACTCAGGTTCTATGGATGAAACAAACTTTGATAGATATACAGGTTGAGTATAATGAGCCCATTCCAATCTATTGTGATAATACAAGCACCATCAATATCTCAAAGAACCCGATGATGCACTCCAAGACGAAGCACATTCCAATAAAGTATCAATTTCTACTGGAACAAGTTGCAAAGAAGAACATCAGAGTTGAATACGTGGGCAAAAAAGAACAAGTGGTAGACATCTTTACAAAACCGCTTCTACGAGAATCCTTTGAGTATGTTTGCTAGAGACTCTGAGTAATTTATACTCCAAAATGAATGCTTTTGAATGCTTATCTTATATGTCTTATATTTACATGAGGAATTACCATAAAGAGGACAGTTCAGGTTGGGATATCAATTTCAGGAAGAGTTCAATTAGGGGGAGCAACCCCGGATGGAAATATACCTTTGCCATTGATGACAAAGGGGGAGAGATTTATCAGATGCAAAGATATAATTGCTTGGAGAAAGAACACAGAGGCATGGTTCCAGGGGGAGCGATGGTAATAGAGGCATCATGAGTGATATTACTTCAATATTCATCAGAGTGTTTTCATCAATGCAAAAGGGGGATATTGTTGATTATTTGGGTTGGTTTTCATTGATGTCAGCCCTTGAAGAAAGTCTGGTAGTGAATTCTGGTAGCACAAAGGTTTGGGTAATGGACCCAAGTTTGTTTGGTGTATAATGATATGCATTTTAATATATTTGAATATATGACTATTCTATATGAATAATACATGTCATGTCATTTCTGGTGGTATGTGGAACGTCACATAACTCCTCACGGTTAGAGAGTTATGACCATGTGACTTGGAGAACCCTCATGAGTCATCTAGAAGCCCCAAAAGGTCAAAGTAGTCAAAGTGGTTGCAAAGAAGAAATTATTTAAATAATAAAGTCAAGCGATGAGTGTACTATAAGTCAAAGTGGATACAAAAGAAATTATTTAAATAATAAAGTTAATGGAGAAATTACTAAGTGGAAAAGTGGTTAGAAGTGGGTTAGCCCTAAAATAAAGAAAGTGGTTTAAGAGATTTTAGAAGGTAAATAATAAAGTGAAGTGATGAGTGTACCATAAGTCAAAGTGGATACAAAATAAATTATTTAAATAACAAAGTCAATGGAGAAATTACTAAGTGGACAAGTGGTTATAAGTGGGTCAGACGGTCGGGTAGAATGGAGGAGGAACCCCCATCACGACTCGTCTTAGCCGTTTTATTTGCATGCACCTGGGTTGACACTTGTCACCCATGAAACTGCATGCGTTCCATTAACATGCATCCCCTTTGCACATGTTTTCCCCTTGCCAAGAAATTAGGATAAAAACATATAATTCACATGTCTTTTGAAATAATATTAAAATATTATTACCAAGGACTTAAGATCCTAGGATTAGCCCCTAGGCTCAACGCTTAGTCCCTTTTCCCACCTTCCAGCCCCTAATCCCTTGCCCACTCTATGGAATCTTAGTCCTCCATCACTCATTCATCATGGTCAATTTGCACGTGGCGGTGTTTATATTTTATTACTGTTCTGCATAAATACAGGTACAAAATCAAGCTCTTGGCCTTCAACACTTAGGCTCTCTGGCCTAACAATCACATAAGCCCACTAGCTTATATAAACTCGGCTCACCAGCCTATAAAACATATTTACAATTCATTTCATAAACAAGATTTACAATAAGGCTCGGCCTTAGGGACATTACAATCCCCCTCCCCTTATTTCTACATTGTCCTCAATGCAACTTCACACTGCATCTGCAAGCTTTTCAAAATTTCAAAAAGATGCGGGTACTCTGCCCGCATAACATCTTCATGCTCCCATGTCGCATCCTCAGGACCGTACCAAGTCCACTGGACCTTTACAAGCTCTATGGCTCGATTCCGTAGCTGTTTTGTTTTCCTGTCCAATATGTGCACAGGATGCACTTGCAAGACACCTTCTGGTTCCGCCTAAATCACATTCCAATCGATAACATGATTAGCATCAGGTATATATTTCTTAAGCAGTGAAACATGAAACACATTATGTAT